>JADRCD010000329.1:15063-25075 GCA_019843815.1 Montemys delectorum
AGGACTACACCAGTCTCAAAACTCGCTGCATCCTAATCTGCTGTGAGCATCAGCATCCAGCCTCCTGATGAGGCTGCTGTTTTTCATGTCTTCACTGTAGAATTTAGTATTTCAGTCTAGTAACAACTGCCTTGATAGCTGCGAGCTTTTCCCCAAATATACAGCTCAAAAGAGTAACACTGATGAAAGAGAGCACACCTAGCTACTGCAAGCTAAAAGCAGCCCACTTAAGTATTCACAACAGACGAGAGCAGAGCTTGAGTGCCATCGTCACAGTCTCGCCAGTCCTCCAAAAGATAGGCAGACAAGGGAGCACCTGGGGCTCACCTGAACAAAGAAGTAAACCAGACCCAAGGGTGGGATGACGACTGCGGCAATGGGCGTGGCCAGTAGGATGATGATAACAGCTCCAATGACACTGAAGAGTGAACCCATAAACATCTTGATGACCTGCGGGATCATGGAGTCCACTGTGTCCAGCTCCTTGGAGAATCTGTTCACTAAGTTCCCACTGGGTGTACGCTCGAAGAAACTCATGGGTGATCGCAGAACATTGTGTAGCAGGTCCAGGTGCAAACGACGGGAGGCATAGATGCCCCCAATGGACACAGCCATGGAGTAGCCGAATACTGCCATACCTACGATAGCAATAGAGATGTAAGTGTGAGATGTAGGAGAGTGATCTGTTGGCTAGCTTAAGTGTCTCAGCAAGCCAGTGACAGTAGCGGGCTTTCCGAAAAACTGAATTTTCCTTTAATTTTAATGAACTAAAATTCAAATCATTTCCCATGGCAAGCAGTTACTGTACCAGGCAACATAGCTAAACAGCAGATGCTGGTATCATGTGAACCTGGGAAAATGCCATATCCTCTCTGTTCTTTGCTTTTTCTCAAATATAATATAAGCGCTGGAGCAGCAGTTCCTAGCTCTGTGGGGGGTGGGGCTGTTATAGATAGAGAAACTCAAGGCATCACACCTGATCTTCTGAGGGCTTGTTCCCAAGTTACCTCAGAGATGTTACCACAGGCAACATCTGCGGTCCCTCCAAACAGCCTGCACTCCACAGTCCACAGAATTCTTTCTGGGACTCCTATCTGAGCCTCTTTAACCAGGAACAAGGGAAAGGTGGGGCTCTGGAGCTGGTGTTGCCAACCTTGTCAGCTGTCCCTGACATGTCACCTCATCTGTAAAATGGGGACACTCAGCTTCAAGCCACAGCCAGTACTAAGTGCTTTCCCAGCGGCACACCTGGATACAGGAGAAGCACACAAAGTGAGGAGACTCACTCACTGCCCACACAAGCGAATCAAGGATGGGGAAAGAGCGTGTGTACAAAGCAGTTTTATGAGCACACAGACCTACAACAAGATCATACACCCTGGGCTGTTTCATTTAAGGCCAGCTCAACCAGCAATTAGCCATGTGGCTTGAGCTGTGGGGCTCCTTGAAGAAAGGACTGGGAGAGAGAGAGAGAGAGGTGGGTATGAATTCAGCAAGCATTTCAGGGTCTACCTTGTGATAGGTTCTATCCATCTGGTCTGGTTCAGTTTGGGGATGTAAATTCCCTGAGGATTTGGAAACTCAGTTATGAAATTAAGAATGAAGCAATCACAGACATACCTTGCAAGATGCCCAAGGCCCCATAGACACTCAGTTGAAAATTCCTCTTCTCCTGAGTCCCATTGACAATAGGGTGGTCATCTGTCCAGAGGCTCAGCCAATAGTTAGAGGCCAGTGCAGACACATGGTTGCACAGGAAAAGGAAGATGCTCAACAAGGGGATGAAGAGGCCAATGGCCTTCATGTAGCTCCAGTACACTGACAGCTGCACCTAATACCCATAAAGTGTTAGCATAAGGTTAGCTATTCCTGCATGACTCCTCACAGCCCAGCCCTCCCTCCTGTTCCCAGACCCTCAAGACTCTACTACTCCATTAGTCAATAATATCAGCCAGCAGTGGCAAAGCCAGGCTTTCGGCCTCCCACAGAGCTTCCACTCAAGCACCTGAACAGGGTAATGCCCTGACATAATCACGCACTGAAACACGTAAGCACAGAACACCATGCAAGGGCCCAGGTGAGTAGGTACTGGGAGGTTTTTCCCTGAGGAAGTGATGTTGAAGAGTTTACCAGCTGTGAACGGAAAATAGGCAGGGAAGGAGTAACCTTCCAGGTGTAAAGGGTCTGAGGTGTGAGAGAGCTCAACACATTTGGGGAAGTGACAAAGATGCAGAGGTGGTTGCAGTCGCCCTGTGTCCTGGATAGTTTCATTCAATAGTCCAGGCTGCTCACAACCAGGTAGTCATGAGACTGAAGTACCAACATGGATTCAGCAACTCAGATCCCAACTCCAGCAAAAGTCACTTAGTGTCTGCGTTCCTATGCGCTGAGAGGCTTGCTGTGCGACACACATACCAAGCAAACCACTGTGCGCTGTGCCTCACTCACCTGCCCTGTCTGGGCTTTGTCTGCTTCCATCAGTTTCCAAGTCTCCTCCTTAGCTCCAGCCTTCTGCAGCTCAGCTGTGCTGCTGCTGTGCTGCTGGCTAGTGTCCCCACTGTGGGAAGAAGAGTTGCTGAGATGCCTGTTACCAAGCAGAGTAGGGTGCCAGTCAAAGAACCTTAGGGAGTGCAAGCACCCACACGTGTGCTCCTGTGTTTCCAGGGAAAGGGATGTGTATGTCACGAATGGGAGCTGCTGTGGTGTGTGTGAAGAGTAAACAGAAAGGGTATGGGTACAATCTTTCATGTAGAGAAATTATTTGGGAGCTGGAGATGTAGCTCAGTTGGTAGAATGCATGAAGCTCTGGGTTCAGACTCTTAGCAC
Organism: Montemys delectorum; assembly: GCA_019843815.1. Taxonomy (NCBI): domain Eukaryota; kingdom Metazoa; phylum Chordata; class Mammalia; order Rodentia; family Muridae; genus Montemys; species Montemys delectorum. The sequence goes on from JADRCD010000329.1 coordinate 17,890, forward strand.
TGGATAAAGTAGGCACAATGGCACCACACCCGTAATCCCAGCAGCAAGAAGATAGAAGCCAAGAGGATCGGGCATTCAAAGTCATCCAAAACCAGCTTGGGATACACAAGACTCTGCCTCAAAACAAAACAAAACAAAACAAACAACTAAACCAAAGCAGTCTTCTGAAAGCGGCATATTAGAGCACAGGGTCACCGGCTCAGAGCTTCTGAGCACTGGCTGAAGTCTGAGCTGGGCACCTCCAGAGCTGCAGAGATGGGAAGCCTCTGTCTGTTGGATGTGAATCAGAACAAGCTAGCAGCAAGCTAGAGCCCAGGAGACTGTAGGCCAACAAATGTGTCTAGTTCCCAAAGTAGTGTCACCATTAGTGTGGCTGGCTGTGGTCATATGCCAGCTCACAAAACCCAACATGTCAGACCCTGTATCAGCTACCTAAAGAAGGACACAAATCATATGGGAGTGGGGGGCAAGTTTCAGAAGCAGGAACAAACAATTCAAGAGCAGGCCTGTATGAGTTATGGTCAGTGCTGGTCCTTTCTGGAAAGGCTCTTGAAGGATAGTGAGGCAGGTAGGATGTACAGGAATTCCAAATTCCTGGGAGCTGTAGTGGGTAGAGTGAAAGGCTACCTGTCCCTTCTCAGATCTCAGAGACAGATACTGGGGCAGGAGCAATTCTGGACTAGGCACGTGTGCGCGCCCCCCCCCCCCCAACACACACACACTGTGCTTACCTCTGCAGGTGCTTCCCTACTGTGTCTGTCACCAGCATCCCATTTTCCACCAGCTTTGACTCCTTCCCTGAACCACTGACACCTGGCAGAAGACAGGCAGAGGAAAGAATGTGGCATCAAGAGCTGGGCAAGGAAAAACAAAAGGCCAGGAACCCAGTCATTTTCAGAAGAGACAACTGCAACTCTGGCTACCAGGGAGCTTGGGAAGACAAAATCGTGTTGTACTGAGATCCATCCAAATCTCAGGGCCCCAGGGAGGTGCAAGGCTGACTGTTTAGTATGTTATCTCGTGAGCATACATGTCTGTAGTAAGAGGTTTGGCTTCTTTAAAAACCCAATTATGTTCTAGGGATACATTTTTGTTTTAATCCCAGGTGTGGGATATGGGGCTGCTTCAGTTTGTCCACAACCATTAACTATGATTGCCTTGTGCTCTAGGAGGGGCATGACTTTTACCAGATGCAGATAGTTTAATTCTGGGGGCTCTGAAGAGAGAATAAATGCTAGAGCTCCAAGAGGGGTGGGAGGGGCTCCTAAGAAGGCAGTAATTGCTGTTGTCACCACTGCCACACACACACACACACACACACACACACACACCGTTGTTATGTTTGCTATTGATAGATTGCTAAATTGCTGGGTTGGGAAACAAGTGGATATTCTGGCGACGAAGACTGAACTTGCTCCTAATCAGCAGGAAGTAGCCTATAGAGGTCTAGGCCCTCTTTCTCTCCTACTTAATGTTGAGGGGTTTGGAAGAAATTAGGTAAAATAAGGGTTGGGAGGTAGAGGTATTAGAATCCAAGAAAATAATTTTAAAAATACACCAACACATTTCTGTGTGCATGCACATGGACAGAGGTTACAACATCTCGGCGCTGTTTCTCAGGTCTGTCCATTTTGAATACTGAGACAGGGTCTCCCCCATCCTGGGGTCAGTGACTAAGGCAGATTGTCTGGCCAGTGGGACCCAGGATCTGCCTATCTCCACTTGGCTAGTGCTGAGTTTATAAGCACACCATACCTGATGTTTTACATGGGTCCTGGGAAGCAGAACCAGGCCCTCATGCTTTTAAGGCAGACTCATTTTTATCTCCATAACCCAGCCACTGCTTCTTGCTTTTTTTGGTTTTGTGAAAGCCACAAACCCCAAAACAGCCATGTTACTAGGGTGAAAGGTAATAAGCAAGACTTCCCAGACAGAAGCACGTACAATCATGCACAGTACAGCCCTACCCTTCCTGCCTCTGCCTCAATGGCTCCAGAGGAATTTCTGTAGAGCTCTTACTCCAAGGGCTGAGAGTCCACCTGGATCCTCTTGGGGTTCATCTGTGCAAGAGGGAATCTGAGATCTTGCTCAGCTCTCCCTCTTACCCAGTGTTCCCTTGACCAGGCAGTGCTTGCCAGAATCCCCCTCTTGAGACCCTTATGACCATCACTCCATTCCTCCGTCCTAGCAGACAGAGGCCTTAGTTCCACTCCATCTCTAGGTCTCTGATTGACTGGTTAGCTATACGAGTCAAATAGGTTGAGTAGGTTTTGTTGCCTGTCTAAGAGTCCTTGGTCTGAACTGCTGCATATAAGAGAGTGGGCCCCAGTACAGCTATCAGGTTTTGCTGCAGCACACTCCTTTTCTTAGCTAGGGTTTTGCTGTTGTGAACAGATACCATTACCAAGGCAACTCTTATAAGGACAACATTTAACTGGGGCTGGCTTACAGGTTCAGAGGGTCAGTCCATTATCATCAAGGTGGGATCATGGCAACATCCAGACAGTCATGGTGCAGGAGGAGCTGAGAGTTCTACATCTTCATATGAAGGCTGCTAGCAGAATACTGGCTTCCAGGTATCATTGCCCACACCCACAGTGCCATACCTACTCCAACAGGGCCACACCTTCTGATAGTGGCACTTCCTGGACCCGGCATATAGAAACCATAACATTCCTCCCTCCACTCCCAAAGTCACCTGCATCATCCTTTATGCCCAGCAATGTATTAAACAGCTTTTGAACCCTGTCTTTTCCCTATCTTTCTGCTGTGTGCCCAGCATTTCCCACCATGACCTCTGAGAAGTATGATGGCCAGCATCACTTGACCTGGGAGATAAGCAAGCCTTATCTGGAAATACATCCCAGAGTCACCCACAAAGCCTCAAAATGAAATTAGTTCATCCCAGATTCCCACCGAGCATCTAGCAACAGTGACTGCTTCAGGAAGCCTACATCCCCGCACCAAAGCCCAGATGCTAATGGCCTTCCTCAGCTGCCACTAACTCACCTCGGAGACTGAGGGGTAAACTAGGCTTCAGTTTCCCCATCCCACCTGGGCTGGGTGAAGCCCTGACTCGAACCTTTCTCCCAATTATGCTTAATCATCAAGAAAGCAACAAAGCCAAACATGGTGCACAGACCTACAGTTCCAACTACTCTTGAGACTGAGTCAAAAGGATGGCAAGTTCAAGGCAGGTCTGGACAACATCTCAACATGAAAAGGAAAAGGAGAGCTGGGGGTACAGCTCAACTACAGGCTTCGCCCAACCTGTGCCAGGGTCTGGGTTTGGTCTCCAGCGTGGGTAAGAAGAAAACAGAGAGTAGGTGGAGCTCACAGAGCACTGGCTTAGTGCAAGCAAAGCCCTGAGTTCCATCCCCATACTGTTGCGGGGGGGGGGGGGGGTTGGAGAATGAGCCTGGAAAGAGCTGCAGTTGGGGAAAATATGACAGACTACAGGAGTGACAGCAGGAGGTAGGTGAACCCTTCACCCACAGATCCTTCCACGGGGCCAGCTGCATGAGGATCAACATGAAGGTGAGACAAGACTACTCAGCTCAGATGCGTCCTGGACACCTCCTCAGGGCGGTGTGGGACCTTTTCTCTGGGTGCTGCTCCCTGTCCCTCAGTCTCCCTCACTGATGCAGGTAGCACCATCATTCTTTGTAACTTAGTCTGTCTCTCCTGCCAGAGTCTAGAACACACACTAGGTTTTATCTGCCATTCTACTCCCAGCTCCTGGTACACTTTATATACCAGGACAACACTGGAAGGGAACTTTTCAATATATCTGACACTTTGTACACACTTCTGATGAGAGATGTATATGACTGACAAGTGACAACCAGTGGAACTAACCCTCCAATGCCTGGAGGGGCCACAGCAGCCACATCTTGCCCTCAGAGTCTATGTACAACGTTTGCTGCAAAACCTGAGGGAAGTGGGCAAACAAGCTTGGCTCTTCTAGTCAGATGTTTTTATAGCTCTATTTGCACAGGGATCTCTGACAAATACACAAGTGGTGATGGGGAGTCTCATTGGAACAAACATGCTTGCCCACTGAACTACCGCCGCAGTCCTTTACCAGTATTTTTAAAATGAACACATTAACACATGAAAGTCACCAAACATCCCTGGAGTCTCTCCTAGCACTAAGTTAGGGTCACTGACTCTACAAGCCAGCTCCTCACACCACAGATGCATTGCCTGGCTGTGCTCATCTGCTGCCCTCATGCAGGCACCAAAGAGTCACCAATAGTTCCTGTTCTCAAGAAGGCTCCAGAAGTCCTCCTGGGCTCAGTGGGCTAGCCTCCTTTGAGGGGATAGGTCAATTGCCCCATAATGGATTCCTCACTTTTTTTGCCCCAAAACAGACCTGTACGATTTCAACACCTCCAGCACCATTCCCAACATCTCCAGATGAGAGGAAGGCAGGAGGCTGAGGGAACTGTGCCCTGCAGGAGGTGCTCTCTGCCTCTGCTGCTTAGAGTGATGGCCAGGAAATGGGGAGCTTCTGGGTTTCCCAGGGCGAGAAACAGGGGCCTAGGCTGTCTTAGAACCTGTGATCTTCCTGCCTGGGCTAGGTAAGACAGAGACAAGTCCACATCACACCTGGCAGAAGGCTGGGTGGCTGAACTGGGGAAATGAGCCCACCATTGGGCTAGGAATGAGGTATTTTCACTGCCAAATGAAGTGACATGTATAGAAAATAAGAAACTGGGGTCAAGGAGAGGGTTTAGCGAATGAAAGTACTTGCTGCCAAGCCTCAAGACCTGAGTTTGAATCCCTACAAACTGTCCTTTGAGTGCCATACATACACACGCGTGTATACACACACATACACTGAATAAACATACATACACACGCGTGTGTACACACACACATACACTGAATAAACATACAACTACTTTTTTTAAATATAAAAAAAGGCAACTAACTAAAAAACACACAGCCCTCCATGTTATGTACAAAGGGCCCTCAGTTGGATTTGGGGGCAAGAAGACAGACAGACTTCCTTCACAAACAGGATTTCAGGAATAGCCTTACACAAATGGTGACATGAAATACAGTAACAGAGATAACTGCCACAATCCATCACTTGAGCTAAGAGATAAGGGAAATTCTGGCTGAGAAAAATAGACCAGACCTTTGCAACCGTAAGGGCATGAACACGTGGAGAAAACTCATCCCAATCAGACAGATAAGAAGGCTGACAAGAACACAGGCCATCGCACAGGCAAAAGGAAGACAGCTCCTCCCGTCAAGGCACAGCCTCAGTGTGTCTCCAGCACACACTAACCTCAAACTCAGTCCTCCATCAGCCTCCCAGCTGCTGGGATTACAGCACTGTAGCTTTTCTTTCAGAACACTAAAGAGCAGAACAGTAATTAGCAATGGCCAGCAAGCAGAAGCAATCCCTGTCCCCACCCCCATGGACGAGCAAGTCTATAGTACACTGCAGTATATTAGAAAGTTACACAGCCATGGAGGGAGGTATGGCTGCAATGCAGACAAGCCTTGAGAATGTGAGGCTTGACTCAGCCAGAAAACGCCATACTGCAGGCATGAAAAGTTCAGAGCAGACCAGATAAGAGTACAGGAATGCCTACCAAGGGATGGGGACTCTTGGTTTTCCTTTGAAATGACTAGAATGTTCTAAAGTTAACCACTGTGGCTACAAGACAGTTTGTTAACAAATAGCATCTTGACACAAATCCAATGGACATAAGGTTGGCATTTGAATTACAGCTCAATAAACCTTTTGTCTCAAACTCCCAGTGATCTACCTGCCTTAGCCTCTCAAGTGCTGTGATTAGAGGCTATAATCCTGGCATTTTAATAGGACATCTATTAAAAGCCACTATGATATACTGGGCATAGTGGAACATGTCCTTAATCCTACCACTTTGAAGGTGGGTCTTTTTTTAATTTAAGGCCCACCTGATCTGCAGAGAAAGTTCCAAGCCATCCAAGACTACAAAGTGAGACCCTTTCTCAACCTCCAGCATTTCTGTCCCCTACTGGGGGAAAAAAAAACTTCTAGAAGCCACTAGTAACACCCTAATGCTGACATGGAAATGAGTCCCAATCCCCCAACAAGAGGCCAAACATGAAACCTGCCCTGCCGCCAGCCATTTTGTGTCCTTAGACAGATGTTTCTTCTCTGACATCCAAGGATTCAAGAGTTTCCCCACTTGGCCAAGAGAAGTGGCCTGGCAGTTAGGAGCACTTGCTGATCTTGCAGAGGACCAGGGTTTTATTCTCAGCACCTACATGGCAACTCACAACTGTCTATTATCAGAGGGTCTAACTCCCTCTGGTCTCCGTAGGCACTGCACACAGTGTACTCATATTCACACACATATAAAGACACTTAAAAATAAACAGTAAGAGTTCCCTACTAAATTTAGAATGAAATTCAAACCAACTCTTCAAGGCCCTTCTGGGTGAGTACCTCACTGTCTCATTTCCTATCTCCTACTCTGATTCAATAGCTACCACTGTAGCCTCCTGTCCATTTCCTAAAACAAGCTGGTGCTGAGGCTTTGCGTATGCTACATAGTCTCTGGGTTGCCTTCTCCCCATGCCTAGCACCTCCTTAGGCTCCCGAGGCCTATGCTGAATCCGTGGTCTGATGAATCTGTCTTCTACTTCTACATTTTAAGGTCCACTAGGAGGGGGATTTTCATGTTATTTTGTCACCAAACCTAAACTGTGTGTGTTCCCTTATAAATGTCAGATAAAGACCTCACCCCCAGAGACTGTTACAATGTCTGAGACAGGATCTTCAGAAAGATTAGTAATCCCAAGATATGTCACACTGCACTCAGGTGGCCCAACTTCTACTTCACTGCTTTCTTCACAAAAAGGTGGCTGTGAGCCAGGCATGGTGGTGCATGCCTATAATCCCAGCATTTGGCAGGAGGATCAGGTGGATAGAGAAGTGAGGGACATGAAGTAAACAGAGAGGCCTGAGCACAGCACAGTCCACACTCTATACCCAACTCCCAGCCTCAAAGCTCTGACACAGGAATTGCTTCCAGTAGAGGGTATACAATATGGGCTAAGAAAGCCTAAGTACTTCATATGCAGTCAGTGCTCCATAAATGCTCAAACGGCCAGGTAAGTGGACAGCAACAGCTTTTCTCTCAGTGACACCCAGCTCACAGGCCAAGGCTTTTCTCTC
>JADRCD010000330.1:0-11561 GCA_019843815.1 Montemys delectorum
TAAAACCTGAAGTTTGTCTATTGGACCTGCCATTCTTTGCATGACATTATCTCAACCTTATGCAAATAGTGTGGACTTACATGCTAGTGTTTTTCAACTCTGATTAGAGAAGATTTTCATTTTAATTAATTAGTTAATTAATTAATTAACACCTCAAGTATTACCCCTGTTCATCTCTCACAGAGTTCTTGCCCTCGTTCCTTTTCCTCTTCACCTCTGAGAGGGTGCCCCTGCATCTTCCTTCCCTGGGGTATCAAGTCTCTACAGGATTATATACATCTTCTCCCACTGAGCTCAGACAAGGCAGTCCTCTTCTATGTATGTACTAGGTGCTTCAGACCAGCTTGTGTATGTTCTTTGTTTGGTGGCTCAGATGTCTGGGTTAGTTGACAGTGTTGGTCTTCCTATGTGGCTGCTATCCCCTTCATGACTTTCAATCTTTCACCAAACCCTTCCATAGGGGTCCACAGCCTCAGTTCAATGCTTGGGTGTGAATATCTACACCTGACTCAGTTAGTTGCTGGTAAAGTCTCTCAGAGGACAGCCATGCTAGGCTACTATCTGCAAGTACAACATAGCATCAGTAATAGTGCCATGGTTTGGCACCCATTCATGGGATGGATCCCAAGTTGGGCTTGTCACTGGTCATCCATTTGTTCAGTCTCTGCTCCATTTTTGTCCCTGCACTATTTTAGACAGGAACACTTTGGATCAAAAAATTTGGACGTGGGTTGGTGTCCCCATCCTTCCAATGGGCCCTGTCTATCTGTCGGTGATGGTCTCCTCTGGCTTCATCTCCCTACTGTTGGGCATTTTGGCTAAGGTCAGCCACATTGGGTCCTTGGAACCTCCTATACCCAAGGTCTCTGAGACTTTGTAGAGGTTCCACCCATCACCCACTCCTGGCAGCTAAATATTTCCTTCACTCTCCTGGAGCTCTGGGCTTTTCTCCTGTCTCCCACCATACGTGGTCCTGCCCCCCTTTCACCTCCACCCCCTTCTCCTACTCAGATTCTTCCCTTCCTCTTATTTATTTATTTTATTCTATTATTTATTTCACATCTGAATACATCTATTGACTTTCATATCATGTTTTAATTCACATACATGAACAATTCAGAGTAATATGCTTGTCCATCAAATTGTGCCAGTGACAAGGCCAGCATCCAAGGTAGATTGAAGCAGGGAGCAATGGAGCAAAAGTTGCAATTGCTGGGGCAGATGTTGCTTACTATTTGTTCATTTTTTTCTTCCTATAACTCTTTGCTCTTCTAAGGCCAAAAACTAATGCTTTCTGGTAAATTTGACTCCTGCTATTAGAAGCAGGGGATTAAGAAAAAAAATGGCTTAGTTACTTGGCTGTTTTCTCTCTGGGTCATGGGCTCCTTGTTGGACAGATGAGAAGCTTGGACTTTGTTAACTCTTTGTAAACTAGAGAGAAAAAAATTTAAAAAAGAAGAAAGAAAAAGAGGAAAAATAAGAGAGTCAAGCATGCAGAAAAAAATACTTGCTGTAGATGAAGCAAAGAAAAGAAGCTCCAACAAACCTTTATTTCTGTTCTTAGTATTTAAACCATCTCTAAAAAATTACTTCATACAGCTATCAGATAGAACTGCCACAACAGGATAATTGATTACATGGTTTTCTAAACACTTTTACATGCTATAAATTCATAGTATTTTAAATCAATAGTTTATGTTATAAATTGATAAGGAGTTACAGCAGAATTGTTTACACATGTTTTCATTAAGACTAGTACCAGACTAAAGATTCATTATCTATTACTAGTTTCATAAGTTCATTATAAGTTTAAAGCAATATTTTTGTCATAGATTAGCACAGTTTTGTCAAGAGGCAATCATCTGCCTTGTGTCATTAGTTTTGAGGTTTTGTATAGATAAATTATTCAATATTTAATTCTCTGTCCTTGTACCTACAATAAATTGTCCATTCTCAGTTCAGTTTATGACCTTTAGTTACCTAGAAGGAATGCTTTCCTAGATTATAAGTTTGTTCCTAGCCTGCTTTCCTTTTCTAGTGCAGTTAGTCCATGACACATGAAATTTCACAGAGCTCTATTTGAAACTTTTATCTTATAGACGACTTGAGATTACTTGTATACGTTTTTGAATTCTGTAAAGTCATTATTAGGAACTATGAAATCATCAATTATTCTTCTCAGTTTTACTGTATGAGATTATATCTTCATGTTGATTTTGTAGGAAATCTGCCCAATAGGGTGAAACAATGCCCAGGAATCATTAGGCTATGTAATAGTGACAGGAAAGGCATATCAACAACAACAAGCAATGCTGGGATGAAGTCTCTGAGGACTCTGCATTCTTAAAGCTCATCCATTGCAGCCATGTGAAATGGTGGGCCATCTCCAGAAAACTCACTTGCATGTCTTAACCATTCCTAGATGGCTTCTGACAAAACTTCAATGTGATCAATCTTTAATATGAGTATACTCAAGTCTTCTAACAATTTGAGATGTACAATACTTTATTGTTATGTTGCTAAACTTTACAACTTGAAAATTTATGGATTCAGTCTACCAAATATTGTTATTGACTTTATTGATTATTTTTAAATTTGATAGTGATGATTATGATGATCATCATTATCATTTCTATTGTGTATGTGTGTTTGTGTTCCTAGGTAGTATATGCCATAATGCAGTGTGATGTGAGTATATCTTAGGACAACTTTGGGTAATCAGTTATCTCATAAGGAATGATCTAGAATCAAACTCAGTTCAAGAGACTTGCTCAGATAACACCCCATTGTAATCCACACCACCACTTTTGGGGTGACTATTTTCAGCTAGCACATACAAAACTCAATGAATTACAATGAATAAGTGATGAATGGTCTAGTGGTTCTTTGGTGTCATATTATGGGAAAGGAGAGAGGCTAAGGTGGCCTTAAAGGGCAACAGTAGTGATATTTTGCTGATAGGAATGTTCTGTGTTTTTCCTGGTTCAGTTGTTAATACTGTGGATGTGATCTATTATTTCTGTGACATATTAACATCAGAGAAACACAGGGAAAGAATGTGAGGAAGCCTGCATATTTTTTTTTGAAATATGGGTCATAATCCATAACTACTGCCAAATAAATTTGTAATTAAATTTAAACAGCTAAAAGTACATCTAGAAGCCTGTGTTTAAGAACTTAAATTCTAATTCTAAGTGCTGGAGGTAGAGGTCAGTGGTTAACAGCACTTACACCTTTTGCCTAGCATATGGGTGACATTTCTACCACCCACATGGCTGCTCACAACAGTCTGAAACCCGTTTTAAGGATATTTGATACCCTCTTCTGATGTTTACAGCCTCAGGCATGCATACATATGCATGCAAAATACTCAAGCACATGAGATAAAATACATTTGTTTTTAATTTAAAGAAAAAAATATTGAAATTTTGACCTCTCCCCATCTCAATCTTAGTACTTTCTACGCATAATTTGTGCTATAATGTAATATATGTCTAAATTAATTGTAACCTAGTTACTTTAAATTTTTAAATATTTATTTAGCATATATTCACATCAGTTTTCCTCCCCTCCATACCTCTTAGTACCTAAAATTTATAAAGTCCTTTTCCTTAATCATTTTGCTTACAAACAAATGTCTGAAAAATATAAATGCAAACTGTTGAGTCCTTCAGTATTGTCAGTGTATTTCTAGGGCTGAATGACCATGTGTTATTACATAACCAATCAGGGAACTTAACTCAGAGGAATATGAAAATTCTCCCTTTCAGGAGATTTCCTCATCTACATTACGAAGTCAGTTGATGCTGAAAAGACTCAGTTCTTGTTTAGATAAACATGTTAAAATTTTATGAAAGTAATTCTTTGTCATCACTAAAATTATCTTCTCTAAATGAAAACATGTAAGTAGGGGACATATGGTGGCACCATTCATGAAAGACTAGGTACTACAAGCTCACCTATCTTCTAGGTGAGTTAGATGCCCTTGAAGGAGGCTGCGTTGGAGCAGATTTGGAGATCTAGCTGTCTTTTAGGGCTCCATCATAAGTAGTAAATTGCACCCTGTGTAGCCAAATAGGTATCTATAGTCATCCTTGTGAGGACTTTTTCCCTGTTGAACAAGAACCTGACTTTGGATCTAGTATGAATCACTTCCTGAGTGGGAGAATGAGAAAGCTGGAATTAAACCTTTCCTACCACACTGTCTGTGCTTTTTCCTGGTACTAGGTTCTGTCCACGTAGGACAGTAGATGGGGTGGTTGTCATCTGCAGACTCCCTTTGTTCTCAAGCTGTAAGGCTCCTGGTACTCGGTTCTGTCCATCTAGGGCAGTAGATGGGTGGCTGTCATCTGCAGACTCCCTTTGTTCTCAAGCTGTAAGGTTCCTGGGGGTTCTGTCCACCTAGGGCAGTAGATGGGTGGCTGTCATCTGCAGACTCCCTTTGTTCTCAAGCTGTAAGACTCCTGGTACTAGGTTCTGTCTACCTAGGGGAGTAGATGGGTGGCTATCATCTGCAGATTCCCTTTGTTCTCAAGCTATAAGGTTCTTGGGCATTCTTAGCCTTTGCAGCAGAAACTTGGTTATAAATAACTTTTATTTTTAGTTTTTTTTAAGGAAGTACAAGAAGACGTCAAACTTGTGAAGGTGTATTCACAGCACTGTAGGACATATATAAATAACGAATTATAACTAAAATTTCTTTTTTATTAGATATTTTCTTTATTTACATTTCAAATGTTATCCCATCTTCTGGTTTCTCCTCCAAAAATCCCCTATCCCATCCTTGCCTCTCCCTGCTCACAAACCCACCCACTCCCACATCCCTGTCCTGGCATTCCTCTGCACTGGGACATTGAGCCTTCACAAGACCAAGGGCCTATCCTCCCATGGATAACTGAAATTTCAAAGGAAAAAGCCTCTATCTCAGGATGGGCAGTGGTGATGGATGCCTTTAATCCCAGCCCTTGGAAGGATCGGCAGGTGGATCTCTGAGTTCGAGGCCAGCCAGGGCTACACAGAGAAACCCTGTCTCAAAAAAAAAACAAAAACAAAAACAAAAAAACCAAAAAACAAAAAAAAAAAACCAAAGGGTCGAAAAGTCTCTATCTCTTATGTTGTACTTTATCAGAATATTTTATCACAGCTACAAAAATGAAACTAGAATGAAATCACAAAGAATGCATACATTGAAAGATAAAAAGACTAAGGAAAAGAATGTCAATAAGGTATATTAAACACAAAAATGCATACATATATGTTAGCCAACAATGAGTAGGCAGCACTGCATGCAGTACGCTGAAAGGACTTATATATGCAATGGTAATAGTTAAAGAAAACGAAGCTGTCAACTTGAGAATGGAGAGGGCATTGGAGAGTCTAGAGTGAAAACAGAAAAAGGAAATCAATATATTTCTACTGTGTGGAACAAAACAAAAAACTGAATATAAAAATGGAGTTTTAAGGAAAAAGAGACAGGAGTGGAAGAGAAATAAAAGAAGGTCATGAAAGATTAACCAGAACACACTATATTAATGTAATAATTTTTCAGAGAATGAAGTTTATTGATATCAACAAACAAAGACAAAAGTTTAGAGTTAAGAAATACTGCAGAATTCTAGGCAAGATGACGGACTAGAAGCTGCCTTATAGTGGCTCAGCGAATTAGGATAAGGAAATACAAAATACTCTTCTCTAGTAAGTAAAGGTTTGGAAATTCACATAGGTAAACTAGCTGATAAAAGTAGATATCTGAATGTGAGGAACTGTAAAATAATAAACCAACTCAGACAGGCCCCCAGCATATGGTTCTCCTGTGGAAGAAGGAGAAGTAAAAGCGTCATTTTTTTTCTCAGTCTTCTGATTTCTTTCTTTTACTTAACCTTGATTTTATTTCTGTTTCTCTGACTCCTTGCTTTACCTAGTTTGCTTACCACTTCTACCTTTTCCCTAAATGATTTTTGAGTTTACACCAAGTATATTTACCATTTTCTGTTTTGTTGTCATTGGTGACATTGAGTATGATCTAATTGATCTTTAGTGTACATTTACATATTTTATACTTTGGTGTCATTGCTGTGACAGTACTGAGTTCTCTATAAATGGAACTGGGAATTGAAAGGTTGTAATATTTCGGCTACTCAATAAGAAGATTTCTAGGCCTCAGTTACTGAATATAATGCAGAAGAGGAGAAAGTTCCACACCAACATTTAAAAAGTTTACTGGCAAAAAGAATATGTGACCATAAATGGAAAACAACAAACATAATAAATCAATAAAGGATTTACAAAGGGAAGTGAGCAACAGATAAGTAAAAGACATATGGGAAATCAACGTATTGGTTCAAAAGCAACAGGAAAGAAAAATTCAGCAAAGAAACTGAGATTCTAAAAAACACATATAAATGTTGATTATGGAAAATCTGATACACTGAATTTAAAGCCCAAAGAAAACACCTCCAGTAAGTTTGAATGTGTGTGGAAATACTACCAGAAATGAGAGACAAGGCTGAAGAAATACTGTTTAGAAACATTAGTGAAGAAATAACAATCCTACAATCACAGTTCCCAAGAATTGTTATACACAATATTGGGGGAAAAATGGATCAGGGAGAAGTACGAAATCAGTGGAGAAGATATTTGATAAAATCACAGCAAAATGTTTTTCAAGTTTAGAGAGAGAGAAGACATGCAAGTGAGCGCCATTGGGAACCTTAAATACACATGATCAGAGATGGAGATATCTCCACAACTACGGCTTCTGACATGAAGCCTGGACAGTCTCAAGCCAATAAAATCAACACTCCAGTGTAGAATGGGGAAAGACTCCTGAGAGCTAAGCCTTAGCTGAGGAGCTGCTGAATACTGGGAAGGAAAAAGCCAGTTTCCTTTAGTGGGATGGCCTATGGTAGGTGCCCTACATCTCAGTTGATAGTGGACTATGCTCATAAACTTTATAGGGAAAGCAGAAAGAGATCTAGGCAGAACGGGTAAGCATGGGGAAGATGCAATGTAAAAACGGTGTATTCATGTATGAAAATAGCAAATACTAAATTAAGTTTTTAAAAGCTGTAGGGGGAAAAGACCATCTCTCCCGCAAAGGCAGAAAAGTCAGAAGATCTCTTGACAATGCTAAAATACAGGAATACATAAATGATGTATTACAAGTCTTGATAGTAGACAACTAAGAGTGCCACATCCAACAAAGTTATATTTAAAATCTTTTGAGGTAGAAGAAAATTTTAAACACAAGGTAAGAGAGTTTATGATCACCAATACTAAAAGCAGGAAACACTAAATGTATGTGCAGTGATGGAAGAAAGACATATAAATCATAAGAACAGAGTAAAAATAAATTTCTTGAGGAAAACACATAAATAGAGAAGTGGGAAAGAATCCACTGTGTGTAATATAGTAAACCAGAAAAATCTGATACTGATACTGTTTTTTGAATGCTAGAATAGCAAGTAGACCAACAGCACAAAACAAGATCTATCCAGAACTAGTAAGCATCTCTAAATAACCTTAAATGTAAGCGGCCTAAACTCATCAATGTAGAGACTCAAACTGCTAACTGGGTTATCAAGCAAGATCCAGGCCAGAAAAGTGAAAGCACCTGCTGCTAGGCTGACAAACTTGGTTTAACTGGGGACCCAGGTAGTATAAGGAGACAACTGAATCTAAAAGTTGTCCTCTGGCTTCCAAATGAGGTCCTGGCACAAGCATCTACCCACCCACCCACCCACCCACCCACCCACACTCACAAACACACAAAATAAAGAGAAAATATATAGAAAATGAAACTAAACCCTAGATCCTAGTACGCTTTTTAAAAATAGCACACACATAAAGATACCTACAATCTGACAATCAAAGGGTGGATGTCATCTTATTAAACAATGAATGATAGACTAATTCAATTTAGCCTAGAAACTCTAATGTCTGATAAAGTAGCCTTTTTTTCTCATTTTTTATTTTGTACTTATGAGTATCTGCCTGCCTGCATTTCTGTGGTGAGTGCCTACAAAGGGCAGAAGAGGGTGTCAGATCCTCTGGATCCGAAGACACGAATTGTGAAACACCTTGTGAGTACTAGAGATTGAACGTGGGTCCTCTGCTAGAGCACCAATTGCTCTTAACAATTGAGCCATCTCTAGACTCTAATAAAGCGCACTTTAAACCAAAAGTATATAGATGATATAAGTAATGCCATTACTAGGGTCAGAGGGATCATAATACCATACTAGGGTAAAATATGCTGGAAGGCCAGATGTCTATGGAGGAGGAATAAAAACCATCATTTTTAATGGATTATAAACTGCTCTGTTGGGAACAGAAGCACTGAGTAAGACTCTTCCCTTTCCAAGCAAGGGCCCCACTGGGAGATCAGGTGGCAATAGGATGATTTAAGCAGAGGAAGAGTGTGGCTAGTGAGCAGATATAGGGAGCTGCAATTGCCTCCTCTGATGGCCCTTTGACTGAGCAGTCTTGAGCTGGACAGCACATAAGATCTCTCTTGAGGTCTTAAGTCTCCATAGGGGACAAACACTTGACTCCTTTCTGCTGTCCTGTGTAAGACAAAGAGAGCTTCAGTATCTATCCTCTGGCATCAGGAAGAATTTTGACCTTCTATAGAGAGACCTTCCTCCCCCGCCGTGGGTCCAGGTGAGTCTGAGAACCCAGGAGATACTGCAGGGAAGGAAAAGAGGATGGAATCTGAGGTCAGCTGAGAGCCAGGCTCCTAGTCCAGGGTGGGATTGCTGGGTTTGCCTGCTTTATGATTCATTATTTACTCATATTATGTCACTTATTCATTTTTCTTTTTTATTAATCAATTTATTTGGTTACATTTCAAATGATATGGTTACCCCTCCACAATCCCCCATCCCTCCCTCCCCTTTGCCTCTGTGAGGGTGCTCCTCTACCCACTCACCCACTCTTGCCTCACTGCTCTAGCATTCCCCTATGCTGGAGCATCAAGCTTCCACAAGACCAAGGGCCTTCCCTCTCATTGATGTCAATAAGGCAATTATTTGCTACATATGTATCTGGAGCCATGGCTCCTTCCATGTATTCTCTTTGGTTGGTGGTTTAGTCTCTGGGAGCTCTGGGTGGTCCAGTTGATAATGTTTTTCCTATGGGGTTGCAATCCCCCTGAGCTCTTTCAGTCCTTCCCCTAGCTCTTCCATTGGGGTCCCCAGGTTCTGTCCGATGGTTGGCTGTGAGTATCTGCATCTGTATTGGTCAGATGATAGTAGAATCTCTCAGGGAACAGCCATGCCAGGCTATGTTGGCAAGCACTTCTTGGCATCAGCAGTAGTGTGGGAATTTGGTGTCTGCAGATGGGATGGATCCCTAGGTGGGGCTGTCTCTGGATGCCTTTTCCTTTAATCTCTGTTCCATTTTTTTGTCTCTGTATTTCCTTTGGACAGGAACATTTCTGGGTTAAAAATTTTGAGATGGGTGGTTGGCCCCATCACTCAACTGGGGGCTGTGCCTATCTACTGGAAGTGGTCTCTATAGATTCTATCTAGTCTTCATTTTTTTTTCTTTTCCTAAAGTTATCCTTGTTGGGTCTTGGAAGCCTCTTGCATCCCTAGTGTCTGGGACTTTGTAGTGGCTACCCTCAGTTCCCCATCCCCTACTGCTACATGTTTCTATTCAATTTCCTGACCCTCTGTACTTCTCTCCTGTCCCTTTCAATACCTTATCCTGGTCTCTTTTTTTTCCTCCCCCTCCTCTCTCCCTCCCAGGATCCTCTCTCCCCCTGTCTCCTGTGATTGTTTTGTTCCCCATTCTATGTAGTATTGGAGCATCTACATTTTAGGCTTCCTTCTTCTTAAGCTCCATATGATTTATGGGTTGTATCTTGGGTATTCTTAGCTTGTGCTAGCAAAAGAAATGAGCACCGAACTGTTTGATGCAGGATTCACTGATGACAATGAAATGACAATAATAGAAGCTCAACTGGGAAGAGAAATACCAGTACTAGGGAGAGAGCCCAATGTTTAAAGTGCTTGCACAGAAGCATGCAAATCAGAATTTGGGTTTTCAGAGCTCATGTAAATGACAGAAGACAGAGATGGCAGTTCTCTGAGCAGGCTGGTTGGCCAGACCAGTCATATCAGTGAGCTATGGGTTTGATGGAGAGATCTTACTTCAAGGATTAATATGGAAGAGGGATACAGAATGGTTCCAGACATTAATCTTAGGCCTGTACCTGCACATGTACACATGTTCCCTCACAGATGCAAACATGAATACACACACACACACACACACACACACACACCACATGCACAGACATACACAGAGAAAGCTGCTCAGAGGAACAGACAAACATATTGCTTCAGTAAAGGAGCACAAACAGTCCCAGGGTAAGTAAGGTGTTCTTCCTGGAGGGAAATGCAATAAAATTAAACAATTTTTGTGTTTTAGATCAGACAGACTTGACTGTGTTTCTGTGTTGATGAGAAAGACCAGTAAAAGTTTTTTTTCAAATCTTATCTTACAATATAATTTCTTAAGATACACTTTTTAAAGTAATGTCTTTCACTCTAACTAGAATTCGTCACAGAATAGAATTATATAACAGATGGATCAATGTGAGTCTTAAAGACTTATGTTGCAGTTGATCAATATCTGTGAGCTTGAACACAATTGGAGCGTATGTTAGTCATTTCCTTTCTTTTCTTTTCAGGACCTGTGCTAGTTCTTTCTTTTTACATCCAGTTGTGTATCATATTTTTGCTCTCCAATGCAATATTTCCAATAAAGTGTTGGGTTTACTTTTATACAAACTTCTTCTTATCATTTAGTTATTCCATATATACAGAAATCTAAAGGAATGTCTGAAGAAAGAACTGATTCCTGAAAGTTGTTCTCTGACTACACACATAGGCATGGACACTAAGGAGCACAAATACGAAAATAAATTGTAATTTTATAAATGAGGAAATAAAAATAGTGTGGAATTAAGTAACTATTTTTTTTTTTACCACTAGTCACTAATTGTTTAAGAAGGTAATGTTTTTTCAAAAATTTCGTTCAAGAGTACAAAATGTAAAGAGCCATTAAATTGAATGGAGGTGAAATTTTTAAAGATAAAATTGATACTTTAATAGTTCTGACAAAAAATGTAGCTTGACGACTGGCAATAGGGAGATGACAAGTCAAAAGCACAGCCATTTTGTAATTTAAGCCAGAACATTCTTTTTTTTTTTTAAAAAAATGGTGATTTTATTTATTTACATTGCAAATGTTATCCTCCTTCCCAGTTTCCCCTCTGCAAGTCCCCTAAACCCTTCCTCTTCCTCCTGCTTCTATGAGGGTGCTCCCCCACACACCCACCCACTCCTGCCTCACTGCCCTACCATTCCCCTATGCTGAGGCATTGGGTCTTCTCAGGACCAAAGGCTCCCCCTCCTATTGATGCCAGATAAGGCCATCCTCTGCTGCATATGCTGCTGAAGCCATGGGTCCCTCCATGTGAACTCTTTGGTTGGTGCTTTAGTTCTTGGGATATCTGGGGGTTCTGGTTGGTTGATATTGTTGTTCTTCCTATG
>JADRCD010000331.1:0-13688 GCA_019843815.1 Montemys delectorum
CTAAGCGCTCAGAAAATAAAGCTTTCACTTTTAAACTCCCATATCTGAAGTAAGATTTCTTAGCTTCCACCTGAACACAACTCCTACTTACTATTCTCTAATTACTTCTTTTAAAAGCAGTTTTTAGATTGACTTTTGTGTTTTATAAAAAAAGAAAAAGAAGCCAGGGATATGTGTGGTGGAGGTGTGGCATGCTGAGGTGGAAGAGGGTGCCTCTGGGGGCCCATGCTGAGGCATCATGTCCCCCTGAGGTACCAGCCACACAATTGTATAGGATAGAATAGAGTTTATTTAAGACCTGGAGAGGGGGATTGAGGGGGTAGCAGAGACAAAGAAAGGGGGACACAAAGAGAGAGTGAAGAAGAGAGATTGAGAGAGAGAGAGAGAGAGAGAGAGAGAGAGAGAGAGAGAGAGAGAGAGAGAGAAAGGAGGAGGAGAGATGGAGAATAGGGTAAGAAAGGAAGAGAAGATAGTGTGTGTGGGGGGAGTGGACAAGCAGTCCCTTTTATAGTGAGTCTGGCCAGGTAACTATGGGCAGAGCCCATAAGATATGCCAACAATGACAGTTCCTGTTTTAGAAAACAGTTTAAAACATTAAAGCTCTTTGCTCAGGAAGCACTGGGAATTTCCCCAGAGAGAAGCACACTTGTAATAGACCCGGATTGTGTAATTTCCACTGATGGGTGCCTGGGTTTACCGTGCGTTTTCTGTGCCAAGAAGGCTGGAGGAAGCTGCAGAAGGTTTCCAAGGAAAGAGAAAGTAATCACATTCCACAGCGGAGGTCTGCTGCCCCTTGGCTGCTAGAGTATCTCACTGGCTTTTCTGACAGCCAGCACCCTCTGACCTCCCCGCCCAACCCCAGCCCTGGCTAAGTTAACATGGCTTTGATTTACTTTACTTTCAGTTTTGTTTTTTGCTGCAGCACGTGATTTCTTTCAAGTGTGTGTGTGTGTGTGTGTGTGTGTGTGTGTGTGTGTGTGTGTGTGTGTGTATGTATGTATGTATGTGCACGCATGCGCACGCTCAGTTCATATAAAGAGGAACAAAGAGAGCGGGAGGGAGGAGAGCAAAGGCGAGCCCCAGGAGGCAGCAGCAACCTAGAACTGCACTTGGACCTGTGCTGTGGGACCAGGTATATTTATTTTTCCTTTCTTTAAGAAGTAACTTAGTCTGGACCTCGACTTGATTTCCAATTCGAAATGGCAACAGAGGGAAGGGGCAGGTTATGTGCTTTCTGGTCTGCAGGAGTCTTTGGCTGGCTTTAGGTCTAGGAAGGTCAGTTTCTTTCCTCTGAAAATTGACAGATACAAAGTGGCAGCCTGACACTGCTGGCTGTCCTGCTCTGTTGGACAGGCTGTGGGAAGAGCCCTGGTCCCGCCTTAGGTGGGACCACAGTAACAGTTCCCTGCCCTGGTTCACAGGTAACTGTAGTTGGAGGAATGTCTTTGTGGAGGAACCATATGAGGAAAATTCAGCACAAGAGCTTGGCAAATATCAATTTGAAAATAAACTTAGTTTCTACGTCACTGATTTTTTATTAAGTGTAAGTAGATAGTCGAATTCTCTCTTGATGTCTAGGTTGTATGTGAGGAATAGAGATCACGCATTGTGTTTGGGCTGCTCTTCTTATCTCATTCATGGACTAAGCTGCAGAGAGCCTGGTTTCTGGAATGAAGTGATGTCACTTGTGTCTACCTTCTCTGGATTCTGCACAGTCACCTTCCTTGACACAATGTCCTCATGCTAATCTGGGACTGAGGGAAGGGCAGGGGAGGCAGGCTATGTGTTGTCTGGTCTGCAGAGGCCTGTGGCTAGCCTTAAATCTATGAAGGTCTATAAAGTAGTGTGCAGTAGAATTTTATTCCTTTCTCTGGCTGAATAATATTCTCTTGTGCATGCTATCAGACTGTGTTGATGTATGCATGTGTTGGTGATCTGCTGGTGGGAGACTAGACTGTTTCCACATTGTGGGTATTGTGACCACAGCTGCCATGATCATTACAGCTCTAGGTCCACTCGAGTCCTTGTTTGCTAGTTTGTTTGTGTTGTAATCCAGGAAGAGCTGTGAGATCAAACACAACAATTCATTTCTCAGAAGCCAGGACTGTTTCCCATGAGGTAATATTCTGTGTTCTTAGCTGGGGAGTATAGACCCCTGAGCTGTTTAAATCCTGGGTTACATTCTTTGTGTTTGCTTTGTGTGGTAGCTGCCCTAGTGGGTATGGATTAATGCCTTGTGGTTTGATTGGGACTCCCTCAGTGTTTGTCAACGCCACATTTTAATGTATACTGAGCCAGAAGAATTATTGAGCAACAACCAAGTAGCTCTTAAAATAACCTCCTCCGTGCTTAAACTGCAGACATAAGCAAAACTAAGCAAGCGATTTCAAATAAATAGGTATGTCAGCTTCAGTGAGCTATAAGAAGCCAAATCACACATAATGATGTGACTATAGACTTTTACACCAGGTCCCCCAGCCTGGCAAAACAGAAATCGTGTCATGGAAAGTTTCTTCATTTTGCTTCTGTGTTTCCCTAATAAAGTCTGATTGGCATCTGTCCTGGGAGCATAGACACTTCCCCGTTCACTCTGGGACTTCCCCATTTGTACATTGCATCTTTTCAAATAAATTAAAATTTTTTTTATAGTTCTTCTCTACAAGGTGATTAGCAATATTGAATATTATCTTGTGTGCTTATGAACATTTGTAAACCTTCTTTACTGAGATATCTGACCCAGTGCTTTTCTCAGGTTAAGACTGAGTTGTCTGTGATCTATTTGGAGCTGCTTTGTTTAAGACAGTAACCCTTTATCACATATGTGATTTATGAGTAGTCTTCACCAATTTGTGGGTTGTCATTTTTATACTCTATAGAATCCTTTGGTACCCAAAAGTTCTTAATTTACAAAGTGGATTTTTTTCTATTTATTTGATCATGTTGAAATTTTGTTTTCATGTTCAAGAAATACTCCCTACATGAAATCCAAGTTAAACTGAGACCAGGTCAGCCCCAGGTTAGCCTGTTGGAATTAAGCTCTGCATTGCTTCCTGCAGAAAGAACCTGTGTCAGTCAGGTGGTGTGGAGGTAGGCAGTAAAAAGGGAAACAAGCACACATGTAATTCCCACCCTTTATTCAGCTGCACATCTCAGTGTTTGTGTAATTCATGGGTATCTTTCAAAGTTTCCACGTATTTTCAGCCATTTAAAATGTATTCCGGGAGCTATCAAGGGCTTAGAGCCCACGCAGCTGCAATTTTGCTGGGTTGTTATGGTTTTGGAAACTTGCTTTTCTCGTTTGCAGCATGGGTGCAATAATCGGTAACAGGTAAGTACTTCCAGAGTTTTTCGAGGTCACATACTGAAGGTGCTCATTACATGGCTTAGCATATAGCATGTAGTGACCTTTATGAAAGTTACTATTATTTGGGTTTTATTACATTGAATTAAAACTTTATAGATGAGAGCAGCCCATGTGTTACCAAAGCTTCTTTAGAACTTCGAGGAATAGTGAAGAGAAGGAGGCGCTCTGTACTGCAGACTCGAGGTTACATGCTCTCACATGAGGTGACGCGCTGCCAACAGGAAACCTACAAAGGGCACCAACTGGTCCTGGCTGCTGAGCCATTAGGTGCCCGTGAGGCAGAGAATGAATGACTTTACACACTTTCTCCTATCATCTATTTGTCTAGGTTGGCGGGTTGCTATGAGCCAACCTCAAATGGCTCCCGTGTGTCTTGTGGAAAACTACAATGAACAGCTGTCAGTTAACCAGAAAGCCATAGAGATTCTGGACAGGATTTCTCAGCCAGTGGTAGTCGTGGCTATTGTTGGATTGTGCCGTACTGGGAAGTCCTATTTGATGAACTGTCTGGCGGGACAGAATCATGGTGAGTGGCATGATGGGTAACAGCCAAAGGTTTGACTGTCTCTGTCATATTTCTTAATTCTTATTCCCAATTATAACAAAGGACAGTGAAACTCCTTTCTGCAAGGCCACCCTCTCATGCTAATTTGCATCCCTTAGTTACTGCCCCACAATAATCTTTCCTGTGCTCTTCCCTTCCATTCTCCTTTACCAGTGCTCAAGAAGGGCCTTTTCTGATGCCCTAAACAATGGAATTCTGAGCCTCAGTCCCCTGTCTCATACAGCAGGTTCTCCTTTCTCAATGATATTTCCATCAGCATAGAAAAGACTTTGAATACTTAAGACTTTAAAAATCTCTGATAGGTAGAGCTGGAGAGATGGTCCAGGGTCTAAGAGCACTGGTTGCTCATGCAGGCAAAGTTTGGATCTGCACACCCACATAGTGACTTAAATTTTTTAGAAACTCCAACCTGAGAGGAGCTTATGCCCTTTTTTAGCTTCAATAGGCACCAGGCATGTGCACGATGCACATACATACATGCAGGCAAAATTCTCATATTCATAAAATGAAATATGTAAATCTTAAGAATTGTTTATTTAGAAATAAATATGCCTTGAAAAAACTTTAAAAGGATTTACATCCTTTTATAGCCTCACTCTTCTGTCTTTAACCATTCTGAATGCAAATACTATCGTAGTTACTTCTTTTTTTTATTTTTTTCATGTGTCTCTGTCTTGGAGCCCAGGCCATTTCCCCACCATTTGCAAAAAGTACCTTTGTGGTTTTTGTTGTAGTTGTTTGTTTTATTTTTGTTTGTTTTTTGTTTTTTATTTATTTATTTATTTATTTATTTGAGAAGTGTTGGTCGGCTTGGCTCTAGCTATGGGGTCCTTGTGGCTCTCAAACAACTGCCACTCTCCTGTGTGTGTCCCTGCCTTTACAGATTGCAGGTGTGTACAACCATGGCTGCTCCAAACAATCTCCATGCAGTTACCAGAGAGCTCCATGTTTTCTGCCTTGTAGATGCCTCTTCATTTCCATCTGGAGCCCTTGTGTGGCTTCGTTCTCTTTTTAAATGTTCCCTATAGCTTGAAATCGATGACTTATAAAGGAAGGCATCCTCAGGGGGAGATGGGGCACCATTTCCAGTGCTGAGGTACTCACAACACTCCGTCCAATCTGCTGCTTCCTTCCTTCACGGGCATAGCCCTCTGTTTGTATTTTTTTAAGGCTGTGACCAAAACATTCAAGAAGAAACCTTAATGAGGAATTACTTTTCTTGACTTAGATTTCACCCCACAGTTCTTGATTCACTTGTCTTGGGACTGGCTGCATGGAAGAGGGAGCAGAAACTAAGGAAGGGACTGGAGACCTCTCCTCTAGTTACCTGCATCCTCCACTAGGGTTCAACTCCTACAGCCTTCAGAATCCCTCACTATAATGCTGGCAGCTGGACACTGAGGTTTTAGCACACAAGGCTACCTGTGCCGGACATTCACATCCTGACCTTAATTTTCTTCTCTTCCCTTCAGGCTTCCCTCTGGGCTCCACTGTGCAGTCTCAGACCAAGGGCATCTGGATGTGGTGCATGCCACACCCTACCAAGCCAGAGCACACCCTGGTCCTCTTGGACACCGAGGGCCTGGGGGATGTGGAAAAGGTAGGATGAGACTTGGGCTAGTCCTTGGTACCCCTTGTTGTGTAACTATGATCTATCTGTGAATTCTGACTGAACTGCAACAAGTGAGATAAACAGTGAACTATTTAGACTTCACTCTCAAATATGGTTAGGTGTATCCTAATAGGCAAAACATGCTTTTATTTCTTGCCAGTTGGGCAAATGATTCGATTGAGTTTGATAGAAGTTTACTCAACAGTTAAAATTCCTGGGTTCCAGGCATAGTAGTTAGAATTTAATGAACAAAATATAGGTTATTCCTTCCAAAAACCTTCGTAGTTTTACTGAGAATCCCTCCTGTGTGTACTCTGATATAGTCCATTAACTTGAAAGAATCAGTACAGTGAGATGCAGGAGCTATCATGGGCCAGCTTCTGACCTGTCAATCTCCAGAAGGAAAGCTGGGCTGGAACTTCTGAGCTAGCCTGTGTTTGGTCAAGGGTGCTGGGTCTGAGTCCCTGGTTCCTCTCTATTCCTGGACTTCTGCCCTGGAAGCCTTTGTCATTCAAAGTGGTGGTGTGTGAGTGCTGTTACCCACCAGTACTCATAGCTAGGGGAACAAGGTCTTCTGCTTTGAAAGGTGACCCAGGCAACACAGTGTCACTTCTACAGGAGCAGTCAGATGTAAGGGCACCGTGCTGAGAAGTCGGGTGGCATGTGCTCATCTCAGTGTGTGAAGATTGGCGTCTCACCTGTCTTCTGAGAAGTCGTGTGGCATGTTCTTATCTCAGTGTGTGAAGATTGGCGTCTCACCTGTCTTCTGAGAAGTCGGGTGGCATGTGCTCATCTCAGTGTGTGAAGATTGGCGTCTCACCTGTCTTCTGAGAAGTCGGGTGGCATGTGCTCATCTCAGTGTGTGAAGATTGGCGTCTCACCTGTCTTCTGAGAAGTCGTGTGGCATGTGCTCATCTCAGTGTGTGAAGATTGGCATCTCACCTGTCTTCTGAGAAGTCGGGTGGCATGTGCTCATCTCAGTGTGTGAAGATTGGCTTCTGACCTGTCTTCTGAGAAGTCATGTTGCATGTGCTCATCTCAGTGTGTGAAGATTGGCTTTTGACCTGTCTTCTTAGAAGTCGTGTGGCATGTTCTAATCTCAGTGTGTGAAGATTGGCGTCTCACTTGTCTTCTGAGATACATTGGGGTACATTTTGGGGTTGGGTTAAGGAGCTATGTCTACATTTTTGAAAGATCTATTTTTGTTCTTTTTATTATGTGTAGTATGTGTTTCTATCTCTGGTTTTTGCATGAGAACACAGGCATCCTTAGGGGTCAGAGGCCACAGCTGGAATTCTAGAAAGAAGCTGCTTGACATGGATGCTGGGAACCAAACTCCAGTCTTTTGGGAGAGCAGCAAGTATTCTTACCACTGAGACATCTGAACAACCCTCAGATTTACATTTTTTAAATGGGAAAACCTATCAACAGTTCATAGGGAGGACATGCTGATAATTCTTATTTATTTATTTATTTATTTCAAAAATTTTTATTGGTTGTTTTATTTATTTACATTTGAAATGTTATGCCCCTTCTCAGTTTCCCTTCCACAAACCCCTTATCCTATCCCCCTCTGCCTGCTTCTATGAGGGAACTCCTCCACCCTCCTACCCACTCCCACCTCAATGCCCTGCCATTCCCCTACACTGGGGCATCATGGAGCCTTCACAGGACCCAGGGCCTCTCCTCCCAGTGATGTCAGACAAGGCCATCCTCTGCAACACATGCAACTGGAGCCATGAGTTTCTCCATGTGAACTCTTTGTTTGGTGGTTCAGTCCTTGAGAGCTGAAAAAGAACCAGCATCACTATCTCCACCATTAACAACAACTACAACAACAACAACTACAACAACAACAACAACAACTACGACAACAACAACAACAACAACAACAATTACAACTACAACTACAACAACAACAACTACAACAACAACAACAACTACAACAACAACAACAACAACAAGAACAAGAACAACAACAAGAGAAACCTCACAAACCTAAAGGAGAAAGGGCTTGTGCTGATAATAGTTCCAGGGATAGAGCCTATATAAAATAATCCAAGTTTTTCCATTTAATTCCCATAAATAACAAGTCTGGGACTAATTATTTGTTAATAAATGCTTGGGTCACAAGCTGAAGCTTGTTCTCCAACTTGCTTTTTATTTATTATCCCTATTATTCTAACCTGTGTTCGCCTACACGGTCAGTCTTACTTCTGCCTGTCTCGGTCCCTCTCCTCAGACTCCTGGGATGAATCTCACCTTATTCTAACTTTAGTTCAGCTAAGTGGCTCTTTAACATACATCTCCTCTTCAGATATCTAGATGAATCCCTTGACTATTCCCCAGAATCCTCTCTCTCACTGCCAGATGTCCCACCTCCTATTTCCTGCCTCAGCTCATTGCAAAAACCTGTTGACAGTTAATTCATGCATTTATTTTGGGATTACTTATTGTGCTCCATAAGTGTATATCCTTGTTTTTGTTATTATCACACTTTAAAAATACTCACTGATGCATGTTAGTTGTACAAGCGAATGGGATTCATCATGATATTCCAAGACAGTCTCCACTGCAATTTCCTTTTACTCTTCTCATATTATCTGTTATCAGTACTTTGTAAAAAGTTTTCATATAAACCATACTGTTCTGATTATTATAGACTGATAATTTATTTTAAATCAGGATGTGTGCTGCTGTTATTGCTAAAGCTTAATTTTGTTAAATGTGGTGTGTGTTTTAGGGGGCCAGCTGTGGTTCCACATCTTTCAATTCCTCCTCCTTAGGGTGTCCAGACCTGCACATTGGGCTGGCAAAATCAAGGGGAGTTCAGAATGGGTAGAGTTCTGGTCTGGCTGGGAGTGAGGGCATGGGAAGAGAAGGCCTTCTCCAAGGATCTTTAGTGTTGCAGCTCTTTTAGTGAAGGCCTTCTCTGATGATCTTCCATGAAATACCTCCTTGACAATTTTATCTTATACTCACACCTTTATTCTGGGAGAGGGATGGGCTTAAAGGTGTACATTTTATTCAGGGTGAACCAGGGGGTATGTATGGACCTTGGAGAGTGGGAAGGAGTTTTCAGGGCTATTGAAAATCATTGGCTAGTGTTTAAAGTTCTGTGAGTACCCAATTTGCATGGAGAGGCATTCCAGGAATCCCAGGTAATGTTGGGTAGGTTCTAATGGGGGAGGGGTTGGAGAGGAGTTTGTAGATCTGCCAAGGACTACTCTACCTTCCCCAGGTGGAGGGAGTGGGAATAGGGATCCCCAGACTAGGGCAGGGTAGGGAAATCCTGCAGGTAAAGGCAGGCCTCTATTTTGCACCAGGCTCCAATGATCTATCCAGTCATGGTAGACGTCCACCTTAACTAACAAGCTTTCCCCACATTGTAAAGGTGGGAATGCTTTGAAGTTTCATGTGAATTTTGTGATATTTTGGTATAAAGAATGCAATTGGCATATTTATAAGTACTTTGAAACCATTCGTAAGCAACAATCGTATTTTTAACTTCAAAGTTTCATTAGACTTCATGTCTACTTCCCTGTTCAGTGTCTAGTTTGAACCTGTGCAGGTCCTGTGCTTGCTATGACAGACTCTGAGAGCTCCCATGTGACTCAGTACTTAAAAGCATGTCATATCTCTTGCTTTATTACATGTGGACAGTCTAACTGTCATAGGATGAAGTCCCAAAGCACTTTTACCTCACAGTTCTCTGGAGGCTCTCCTTTATTCTCTCCCATTTATTTATTCACTTTACATCCCGATTACAACCCCTCCCAACTCTTCCCCCCCCCCAGTCCTTCTGTTGTGATCATAACAAAGATAAATGGGTATTAATATATGTTCTAAGGTGTGTGGTGAGGTGTGGGGAATGGGGAAACTCAGTGGACCCATTCTGAGGCATCCCATCCCCCCCCCCCAAGGGACAAGCATAGAACAGAGTTTATTTAGGGCATGGGGAGGAGTGAGTTAAGAGAGTAGTAGAGACAGAGAAGGGTAGAGAGGACAGTAGAGAAGTGGAAGTTAGCCATGACCACATGGAGAGAGGTCGGAAGGAAATGGGGAGAGAATGAGAACAAAGAGCAAGAGACAAGAGTATGAGACTAAGAGAGGCAAGAGAGCGAGCAAGGGGCCAAGCAGCCCCTTTTATAGTGGGCCAGGCCTGTTGCCAAGTAACTATGGGGAGGAACATACCTGATTGCTGCCAGGTAACTGTGGGGGTGGAGTCCAGATAGGATACC
The DNA here is from genome assembly GCA_019843815.1 of Montemys delectorum. Classification (NCBI taxonomy): domain Eukaryota; kingdom Metazoa; phylum Chordata; class Mammalia; order Rodentia; family Muridae; genus Montemys; species Montemys delectorum. The sequence continues at coordinate 9,783 of JADRCD010000331.1, forward strand.
AACACCCACCCTCCTACCTCTTCCCCATTCTGCTCTCCCCAGAGAAAGGGAGCCCTCTCCTCCCCAGGGACCACCCTACCCTATCCTTTCAGTACTAAGTACATCCTCTTTCATTGAGGCCTGACCAGGCAGCCAAGCTAGGGGAATGGTATCCAAATAAAGGCAATCTGCTCCAGTTGTTAGGGGAACAACATGAAGACCAAGCTGCACATCTGCTACATATGTGTAGGGTGCCTATGTCCACTCCCTGCATGCTCTTTGGTTGGTGGTTCAGTCTCCGTGAACCTCTATAGGCCTAGATTAGTTGACTCTGTAGGTCTTCTTGTGGTATTCTTGACCCCTCCAGCTCCCTCAGTCCTATCCCCTGACTCTTCAACAAAACTCCCTAAGCTATGCTTAATGTTTGGCTGTGGGTCTCTGCATCTGATTTCACTGGCTGCTTGGTGGAGCCTCTCAGATGACAATTAGGCTGGGCTCCTATCTGCAAGCATAGTAGAATACAGTGCCAGGGCTTGGCTTTCTCCCATAGGATGGGTCTCAATTTGGGCCAATCATTGGTTGGTTATTCCCTCAGTCTCTGCTCCATCTTTATCCCTGCATCCTTATAGGCAAGGGAAAGTTTGGGTCAAAGGTTTTGGGGGTGGGTTGGTGTCCCCTCCCTCCACTAGAAGTTCTGCTTGCCTACAGGAGGTGGCCATTTCAGGCTCCATATCCCTCCCAGCTAGAAGCCTCAGCTAGGGTCACCCCCATATCATCCTAGGAGTCTCCCCTATCCCAAATCTCCAGCTTGTCCAAGAGATGCCACCCCCTACATTTTACCTTTCCTTTCTCCCATCTCTCTCATCCCACATACCTGATATTCCACACCTGATCCCCACACCTGATCTCCCACCCCTGATCTCCTACCCCTGATCCCCACACCTGAACCCCACACCTGATCCTCACACCTGGTGAAGCATCTTTTGGGTATATGCCCAGGAGGGGTATAACTGAGTCTTGAGGTAGAACTATTCCCAGTTTTCTGAGCAACCACCATATTGACTTCTGAAGCAAGGTTTATACTCCCACCAGCAATGGAGGTGGGTTCCCCTTGCTCCATGTCCTTATCAGCATGTACTGTCCCTTGAGTTTTTGATCTTAGCCATTCTGACAGGTGTAAGATGGAATCTCAGAGTCATTTTGATTTGCATTTCTTGATGACTAAGGACACTGAACATTTCTTTAAGTACTCATTGGCCATTAGAGATTCCTCTGTTGAGAATTCTCTGTTTAGGTCTATATCCCATTTTTAAATTAGGTTATTAAGTCTGTTCATGTTTAATTTCTTATGTTCTTTATATATTTTGAACATTATCCTTCTGTCAGATGTAGGGCAGGTGAAGATCTTTTCCCATGTGTAGGTTGCCATTTTGTTCTATTGATGGTGTCCTTTGTGTTACAAAAGCTTTTGAGTTTTATGAGGTAACATTTATTGATTGCTGGTCTTAGTGCCTGAGGTGTTGGCCTTCTGTTTAGGAAACAGTCTCCTGAACCAATTTGTTCAAGGATATTTCCTACTTTCTCTTTTTTCTAGTTTTATGTTGGGGTCTTTGATCCATTTGGACTTGAGTTTTGTACACTATTTGCATTCTTCTAAATGCACCATTTTTTTTGAAGATGCTTTCTTTACCCCATTGTATGGTTTTGGTTTTCTCATCAAAAACCAAGTGTCTGTAGATGTGTGGATCATTTTCTAGGTCTTGGATTCTATTTCACTGGTCAATCTGATTTTATGGCAATACCATGTAGTTTTTAATTACTATTCCTCTGTAGTGCAGCTTGAGATCAGGAATGATGATACCTCTACAAGTTCTTCTATTGTACAGAACTGTTTGTTTTTTCCATGTGAATTTGGGAATTGCTCTTTAAAACTATGTTGGAATTTTGATGGGAACTGCTTTGAATATGTAGATTGCTTTTGGTAAGATGACCATTTTCACTTCGTTAATCCTATCAATCCATGAGCATGGGATATCTTTATATCTTCTGATACATTCTCCAGTTTCTTTCTTCAAAGACTTGACATTTTTGTCATACAGGTCTTTCACTTGCTAGGTTAGAGTTACACCAAGATATCGTCTTATATTATGTAAGACTATTGTAAAATGTAATGTTTTCCTGTTTCTTTTCTCAGTCTGTTGTTTGTATATAGGAGGGCTACTGATTTATTGTAGTTAACCTTGTTCCCATCCACTTCACTGAAAGTGCTAATCAGCTGTGTACACTCCCTAGTGGAAATTTTAGGGCCACTTATGTATACTGTCATATCATCTACAAATAATGGTGTTTTGACATCTTCCTTTTCAATTTGTATCCCCTTGATCTCCTTTAGTTTTCTGATTGCTCGAGGTAGAAATCTATGCACTATATTGAATAGATATTGAGAGAGTGGACAGCCTTGTCTTGTTCCTTATTTCAGTATAATTGTTTTAAGTGTGTCTCCATTTAATTTGATGTTGGCTATTGGCTTGCTGTATATTGTTCATATTGTTTTTAGTTATGGACTTTGTAACCCTGATATCTCTAAAACTTTTATTATGAAATGATGTTGGGTTTTGTCAAAGGCTATTTACAGCATCTAATGATGTGATAATGTTTTTTTTTTGTTTCACATTGTTTATATGATGTATTACATTGATGGAGTTTTGTATGTTGAACCATTACTGCATCTCTGGGATGAAGCCTATTTGATCCTAGTGGATGATATTTTTGATGTGTTCATGGATTAGGCTTGTAAGTATTTTATTGATTATTTTTGCATCAATGTTACTAAAGGAAATTGGTCTAAATCCTTACTTTGTTGAGTCTTTGTGTGGTTTAGGTATAAGGGTGACAGTGACCTCATAGAATGAGTTTGCCAATGTTCTGTCTGTCTTCATTTTGTGGAATAGTTTGAGGAGTTTTGATATTAGCTTATCTTTGAAAGTTTGGTAGAATTTTTCACTAAAACTGTCTGGCCCTTTAATGTATCAATCTCTTCTAGTATATCTTCTGTACCTGAGATTCACACTTCCATCTCTTGTATTCTGTTGGTGATGCTTGCATCTGTTGTTCCTGTTCTCTTCCCTATGTTTTCCATCTCCAGGAGTCCCTCAGTTTGTGTTTTGTTTACTGCTTCTATTTCCATTTCCAGGTCTTGAACAGTTTTATTCATTTCTGGTTTGAATGTATTTCCCTACATTTCTTTAAGGGATTTACTCATTTCCTCTATAAAAGCCTCTATCATCTTTATAAGATTAGGTGTACAGTCATTTGCTTGTGCTTTGGTTGTTAGGATATCCAGGGCTTGCTGTTCTAGGATAGCTGGGCTCCAGTGGTACCATATTGCCCTGGCTCTTTGTGGTTGTGTTCTTATGCTGTCCTTTAGCTATCTGGTTGTTCCTCCTGTTAGCTGGATGTTCCTGCTGCTGACAGGACTCCTCAGGGAGGTAGGTAGAGCCTTTGGCCTGACAATGGAGCTCAGGGAATAGCAAGCAGCTCACCTCTGCTGGCTGTGTCCCATGTGGACACAAGAGTGGCTTACTTTTTATGTGTTCCTTGGCTATTTGTGTCTCATAATTTGAGAATGTGCCTATGTTTAGTTCTATCCCAAATTTATTTTCATTTATTTCTTAATATTCAGTTTTTATTGGATATTTTCTTTATTTATATTTCAAATATTTTCCCCTTTCCAAGTACCCAACCCATGCAGAAACCCCCTGCTTTTGTGAGGGTGCTCCCCAACCAACCTACCCAGTTCCACCCACCTCCAACCCTTGAATTCCTCTACACTGGGGCATTGAGCCTTCACAGGACCTCTTCTCCTATCAATGTCTGCAAGGCCATCCTCTGCTACATATGTGGCTAGAGCCATGGGTCCCTCCATTT
>JADRCD010000333.1:0-19749 GCA_019843815.1 Montemys delectorum
AGGAACCCGAGACCATAAGGTTTTCTTTCTTTGTTGGGTCTTTGTGTGGTTTATGTATCAGTATAACTGTAGCTTCACAGAATGAATTAGGTCGTGTTTCCTTCTGTTTTTATTTTGTGGAATAGTTTAGGAAGTATTGGTATTAGGTATTTTTTGAAGGTCTGATAGAATTCTACACTGAAACCTTCTGGCCCTCGACTTTATTTTGGTTGGGAGACTTTTAATGACTGCTTCTATTTCCTTAGGGTTTATGTTTAGATGTTTTATCTGATCTTGATTTAACCTGATTGGTACCTGATATCTGTCTAGAAAATCATCTATTTCATCTAGATTTTTAATTTTTGTTGAGTATAGGCTTTTGTAGTAGAATCTGATTAGTTTTTGAATGTCCCCAGTTTCTGATGTTATGGCTCCCTTTTCTCTTCTGATTTTGTTAATTTGAATACAGACTCTGTACCCTCTAGTTAGTTTGTCTAAGGGTTTATCTATCTTGTTGATTTTCTCAAAGAACCAGCTCCTAGTTTTACTGAATCTTTGTATAGTTCTCTCTTTCTATTTGGTTGACCTCAGCCCAGTTTGATTATTTCCTGCCATCTACTTCTCTTGAGTGTATTTGTTTGTTTCTGTTCTAGAGCTTTCAGGTGTGCTGATAAGCTGGTAGTGTATGATCTCTCCAATTTCTTTATTGAGACACTCAGAGATATGAGTTTTCCTCTTAGCACTGTTTTTATTGTTTCCACATTTTTGGGTATGTTGTGCCATCATTTTCTTTAAATTCTAGAAAGTTTTGATTTCTTTCTTTATTTCTTCCCTGACCAAGTCATCATTGAGTAGAGAGAAGTTCAGTTTCCATATATATGTGGGCTTTTTGTTGTTTTTGTTGTTATTGAAGTCCAGCCTTGGTCTGTGGTGGTTCAATAGAATACATGAGATTAATTCATTCTTCTTGTATCTGTTGAGGCGTGTTTTCTGATTAATTATATGGCCAGTTTTGGAGAAGGTACTATGAGGTCCTGAGAAGAAGGTATATTCTTTTGTTTTAGGGTGAAATGTTTTATAAATATATGTTAGATCCATTTGGTTCATAACTTCTGTTATTTTCACTATGTCCCGTTTAGTTTCTATTTCCATGATCTGTCCATTGGTGAGAGTGGTGTGTTAAAGACTCCCACTATTATTGTGTGAGGTTCAATGTGTGCTGTGAGCTTTAGTAGCATTTCTTTTATGAATGAGGGTTTCCTGGCATTTGGGGTGTAGATGTTCAGAATTGAGAGTTCATCTTTGCACATTTTTCTTTTGATGAATATGTAGTGTCTGTCCCTATATTTTTCATAACTTTTGGTTGAAAGTCTATGTTATTTGTATATTAGAATGGCTACTTCAGCTTGTTTCTTGAGACCATATGATTGGAATTTTCCCCAGCCTTTTACTTTTAGGTAGTCATTGTGTTTCTCACTGAAGTATTTTTCTTGTAAGCAGCAAAATACTGGGTCTTGTTTACATATCCAGTATGTTAGCATATGTCTTTTTATTGGGGAGTTGAGTCCATTTATGTTGAGAGATATCAAAGACCAATAATTGTTATTTCCTGTTATTTTTGTTAGAGGTGGAATTATGTTTGTGTGGATCTCATCTTTTGGGTTTGTTGTGAGCAGAGTAATTTCTTTTTTTTTCTTTCTGTAGTTTCTGTCCCTGTGTTGGAGTTTTCCTTCTATTATCCTCTGTAGGGATGGGTAGTTGAAAGGTATTGTTTCAATTTGGTTTTTTTCTTGGAATATTTGTTTTCCCCATCTATGGTAATTGAGAGTTTTGCTGGGTAGAGTAGTCTAGACTGGTATTTTTGTTCTTTTAGGGTCTATATGACATCTCTCCCAAGATTTTATGTCTTTTAGAGTCTCTGTTGAGAAGTCTCGTGTACTTTTGATAGGTCTGCCTTTACATATTACTTGACCTATTCTCTGTATAGCTTTCAATATTATTTCTTTGTTCTGTGAATTTGATGTTTTGATTATTATGTGGCAGGAAGAATTTCTTTTCTGATTCAATCTGTTTGATGTTCTGTAGGCTTCTTGTATGTTTATGAGCATCTCTTTCTTTAGGTTAGGGAAGTTTTCTTCTATAATTTTGTTGAAGATATTTACTGGCCCTTTGATTTGGGAATCTTCACTCTCTTCTGGATTTTTTGAATGTTTTGAGTTATAAGCTTTTTACATTTTATATTTTCTTTTACTGTTCTTTCAGTGTCTTCTATGGTATTTTCTACACCTGGGATTCTGTCTTCTATCTCTTGTATTCTGTTGGTAATGCTTGCATCTGTTATCTGTGACTCTTGCTCGCTTTCATAGGTTTTCCATCTCCAGGATTGCCTCTCTTTGTGTTTTCTTTAATGTTTCTATTTCCATTTTTAGATCCTGGATGGTTTTACCCACTTCCTTCACCTGTTGGATTGTGTTTTACTGTATTTCTTTAGGAGATCTATGTCTTTCTCTTTTTAGTGCTTCTGCTTGTTTATCTGAGTTCACCTGTATTTTTTAAAGGGAGTTATTTATGTCCTTTTTAAAGTCTTCTATCACCTCCCCCCCGCCCCCGAAATGGGATTTTAGGTCTTAATCTTGCTTTTCAGTTATATCCAGAGCTTGCTTTGGTGAGAGAACTGGATTCTCATGTTGCTAAACAGTATTAGTTTCTGTTGCTTCTTGCACTTGTCTCTCAACATCTTGTTATCTCTGGTGTTTCCCGGCTTTGCTATCTCTGACTGGAGCCTGTGATCCTGTGACCCTGTGATCCTGTAAGTGTTAAGAGTCCTGGAGGTCAAGCTGTATCTGGGTGTGGGCTGAGTGGGTGGGAATTAGAGCATAGGCTCTGCTCCTGGGTACAGATTCAAACTGGAGGGAACACAAGGGGCTTGGTGGGATTCCTGTGTCCCCTGGGTCTTGTGGTTCCCAGTTAGGCCAGATATTGGGGTGAAGGTTGGTGCCTCACCTATGGTCCTGGATGTGTCAGAACTCCTGGGGATCAAGGTTCATCTGGGTGTGGATCGGGATCTCAAGGATAGGCTCCACTGTCAAGTGAAGGTACAAACCAGAAGAAACTTGTTTCTATGGTGGGGCAGGCTCAAGGCCAGTTTCTTTGCATGACAGCCTTTTTGTAATTATGTATATAATTTCCTTATAAGATGAAGATAAGTTCAATTTTGAGACACTACCTAGGTGTTTAAAGTTATAGGCAATGTGATCCTGATGGCCAGTAGATTAGTTCTGAGGAAAAGAAGTTCTTTCCTGGTGCTGTAAATATGTAGTTTCATGTTGTGATAAACTCCTGCCTTAAGTGTCTTAAGTCAGTTTTCCACATTTCAGATAGAGTAGTGTAAAATCTTTTCATGCACAGATTTGTTTGCAATGTTAAAAACCATATAATTCATTTTTTGAAAATTTAATGTACACTTAGGTTTGTTTATTTCAATCCAAACTGAGATATGTTTGTGGTTTCTGTTTTGCTTCCTATTCCATGCTAATTTAAATGATCGCGACTTCTCAATAAGTGTTTTGTGTTAATAACCAAGCATTTACAGAGATATTTAGTTGTTAAATATTAATTTGTTTCTATTTTGATATAACTTATGACTCTGAAGGATAATGTAATTTTAAAAACAAGTACTTCTAAGTAAAAACAACAGAATGTTTGGCAATGAAATTAAGGAAACTAATCATTCACCTTCTCTATCTCCAGAATCTATCTACAGACTCAGCAATAGAGATGATTGATAGCGAATCTTAACCTTTGAGACTTCCTCCTGAGGACAATAGTGATGATATGTTGCTGGTGCAAAAGAATACTCAGGGAAACAACCCCATCAAAAAAGAGACAACAAAGATGGTTTGTGGGCTCTCTGGTAAAACTGAAATTAATGTTGTTCTTGAAGAAGTGATACTACCTAGTACCTCCGAAGGAAAAACACTATACAGTAAACCCCACTAATTTGAAAAGGGCTCTTCTATGTGAATAACCATAAATTTTTAGAAAGCAGTTTGAGAACATGTCCATTTAGCAAGACAACCTCACTAGCTTCCTTCCTAGGCCACTGTCTTTTGGCCTGGTTTTCTGTACTAAGAATGACTTATTGCCTGTGAAACAGGCCTCAAGTCCAATTCAAAACTGGTTGAATATGCCCTTAACCTTTGTGCCACATTTACACCAATGTGTATTTTTTTGTGTGTTTTAGTTGAAAAGCATGTGGCTTTAGTTGCATAACCTTATAATTAGGTTCTCTATTCTATTCCAGTGATCCCTGAATGTGTCTGTGTCAGTACCATGGTGATTTTATTATTATGACTCTGTAGAATAACTTGGAATCATTTATAGTGACACTCCAAGCATTGTTAATTTTACTTGGGTATTTTGGTTATCCATGATCTTTTGTGCTTCTGTATGAAAATTAAAATTATTTCCCCAATTTCTGTGAATAATTCCATTGGAATTTCAACTATAATTGGATTGAATCATTAGATTGCTTCTGGTACAATGTTAAAATCTTCCAATCTATGACCATGAAAGATTTTTGCATTTTCTAATATTGTCTTCAGTGTTTCCTCCCTTTGGTGTCTTAACATTTTCATTAATGAGGCCTGCTTGACATACTTGGTTAGGTTTATTTCTAGATATGTTTTCCTGAACTATTTTGAATGTCTTTCTCAACATTCTTGTTATTGGTATATAAAAAAGCTACTCATTTACTCAGATTATTATTTATTATATTTGTATTATCTTTGCTTTTCTTGTTATTTTACTTTTTGTTGTGTCTTGTCTTGATTTTAAGTTTTAGTGTAATACTGACTTTACAGAAAGGAATTTGGAAGAGCTGCTTGTTTTTCTTGTTTTTTTAAAAAAATAATTTAAGAAGGATTAGCAGCAAATCTTTGGAAATCTGGGTAGAATCCTGCTGGACGTGGCTTTCTTTCTTCCTTCCTTCCTTCCTCCCTTCCTTCCTTCCTTCCTTCCTTCCTCCCTTCTTTCCTTCCTTCCTCACTTCCTTCCTTCCTCACTTCCTTCCTTCCTCACTTCCTTCCTTCCTCACTTCCTTCCTTTCTTCCTTCCTTCCCTCCCTCATTCCTTCCCTTTCTTTCTTTGTCTTGAGTCAAGAACTTTTTGTTACTCTTTTAATCTTCTAATTTCTTTGGGTTGTTGATCTCATTTTGGTTTAATATTTTGGTAGTTCGGATGAATCTGGAAATTCGTGTAATTCTTTTAGATTTTCCAACCTAATGGAGGATAGGTTTTTAAAATAATTTTGACCACCTACATTTTTAGTTATTCTTATGTGTATTGGTCTTTTGTACTGTGTCTGTACAGTACCCACAGAGGCAAGAAAATGACACTGAATCCTCTAGTCTAGTTAAAGACTGTTGTTAGCCACCAAATAGGTTCTGGGAATGGAATCAAACTCCCAGACCTTCTGGAAAAGCAGCCAGTGCTCTTATCATCTGAACTACAGAACACACTATTTGAAAACATTCCTTTATTATATTCTGAATTTCTTGATGCCTGTTGTAATGTTTCCAATTCACCTTTTTCCTTCTTTTAGTTTGTTGGGTAAAGGTCTGTTGATTTATATTTTTAAAGAACTAACTCTAGCCAGTTGGTGGTGCATGCCTTTAATCTCAGGGTGCAGAGGCAGGAAGATCTCAGAGTTCCATGGCAGCCTGGTATACAGAGTGAGTTTCAGGACAGCCAAGACCTCATAGAGAAATCCTGTCTTGAAAAAAAACCAACCAAATAAATAAACAAATAACCAGTCTTAGATTCATTCATTCTGTTGTTTTACTTGTTTCTATTTCATTAATCTCTGAGCAAGTGAATTTCTCTTCCTTCCTTCCTTCCTTCCTTCCTTCCTTCCCTCCTTCCTTCCTTCCTTTTTTCTTTCTTTCTTTCTTTCTTTCTTTCTTTTTTTCTTTCTTTCTTTCTTAACCTGATGTCATCTTGTAGCCTTTCTTTGGTTGTGTGTCTGGTGTTAGCTTATAGCCTGTCTTAGTAGGACCAATTCAAAAGCTGTGGACTGGAGCTAGGCCAGATAAAGCTTGTGCACGAGCTAATAGACTGGGTCTACACCAGGCAAAGTCAATGTAAGCCATGATCTGGAGCTATGCCTATGGGTGTGTATATAACAGAGGAGAGAGGAAAGGGAGGCACTCATCAGCTAAAATCAGAGATTGAGGGTCTAAAGTATATCCTTGGGTGTTGAGATGGCATATGTGAGGGGAGGATGTACTTTTACTTTTTAATGATAGATCATTAATTTGTGAGTAGCTAAGCATTTATAAGGACAAGCAACTATGAAAATATTATTAGTTTTATTTTTTCTGTTACTATCTTGTGGCTACTAAATGAAAAAGAATCATTTGAAAACATATGCCTTCAAACAAACAAACAAAAAAACCTGAGAGTACTATAAGCAAATGTATGTTCCAGCTTTCCTATATGTAGAAAATAGCTTTAGACCAAGAAAAAAAATCAGTGTGACAAAGAATATACAACCATTCATTTCCACCTCCATCTGAGGTTTCAGATGAAGAAGAATGGGCCCAGCTAGTTGCAACACAGTATTCATTTCTTAGCCAGTACCTCAAGGAAAAATTAAAGGAGAAGATGAAAGAAGGTTCTGAAAACTCTGAATCTGATGCTTCTGATGAAGAACCATTACCTAGTACCTCTGCAAGAAGAACACACTCAATGGTAAGTAGTTCCCCCTAATTTGAAAAGTGATCTGTTTCATGAAGTATGAATATAGAAGGTTTCTCTGAAGTACTGTAGAGGGTTTTCAAACAAAAGAGTCTGGCCTTTAACATACCCTTGCTCCTCCTTGTTCTCTTTGTCAGAGGAACACTCTTGTTAGTCATCATCTAAGATTTATATGCAAATAATTTAAACTATGAGAATAGCAAATCTTAAAGCTGCTATGGTTTAAACACAAATAGGAATTCTAGCACTGACACAAAAATAAATGACAATAATAGTATGAGGGAATGGAGCATTGTTATAGTTGAAATGATATTTGATGTAAGCAAGCCAAAATACAAGTAATTAAAAATTTGATATTAGATATATGCTTAAGTCTAATAAACCCAAGTGAAGTGGTTTATACACTTTAAAGTGACAAATTAGGTGATTGAAATAAGACAACATATTTCTGTAGTTAAAGAGATATGCATGTGGAAAATTGAATTCTCATTGTTTTTCTTTTTTACCTTTCTACCTTGAATTACTTTAAATGTTTCAGAAATTTTTCTAGATTTATATTTCTTTTTAGGTCATTGAGAATTTATACAATGTATTTTGATCACATTCATCTCACATTTCCTCAAAGATTACATCCTTCTTTTCTGCAAATCAATTTTGTATCCTTAATTTTTTAATTTCTTAGAGTCAGATTTGTGTGGTCACCTATTGAAAGATGAGTCACCTGCCAGGGGCTACATATACCCTTAAAGAAAACTAACTCTCCCTCTTTGCAGCAATTATTGCTATTAGCTCCTCAGCAAGGATGATGCTTCATGTTCACCTCGTCTTTTCATATTGGGTTTTTTTTCCTTCTGTGGTTTGGGCTCACACAGTTCTTACACATGTTATCACAACTGCTGTGGAGTTCATATATTCAACTACCTTGTTTCTTTCAGAAAACATTGCTTCTTTTTAGTTAGTCATCGCGTTAAATTCTTTTCTCCACTCTTCTGCAATGACTCATGAACCTTAGGAGAGGGTATGGGGTGTTTCATTTAGGACATTTTGAAAAGACAGGTGTCTCTGTAAATCATCATCTATTGCAAAAAGAATCTTTGCTGATGAGTGTACATGTATACACACTAACCTATGGGCTTAATGAATGAGATGGGTATGTCATAAGGAGTCAGTTTAATGCTGACCTCTGAGGCTATTGCAATTGAAACTTGTATATCTAACAGGGTCCCAGATCTTATATTAAAATCCTCAACTTAAATAGATTTTAGTTTTGTTCAGGGTAAGATAATAAGAATCAAGTTTCATTCTTCTACATGTATCCTTCCTGTTTAATTATTAGCATTTGTTGAAGATGCTCTCTTTATAACAATGTATGTTATTGGCCTCTTTGTCAAAAATCAGGAGGCTATATGAATTTAGGCTGTATGTTTCTATGTGGGCCCTCAAATTCTATTCTACTGATCAACATTTTCATGTCAGTAACATGTTTTTATAACTACTATAGGACTATATAAATATTTTCATTGTATATGTATAGTATAATATATATCACATTTTTATTTATAAGTTCAATGTGTCTTATAAATATATCTTCAGGAAATCATGTTAGTTTTATAATTAAGGCTATCTTTTCCTCATGTATGAATTCAGTTATGCCTTACAATTACTCTGCCTTGAAGACATTGTCATTTACTGTTCCTTGATACTTTTCTGGCTAGTATTCTGCTTTGTTATAATTTTTTTCCACATTTTAGGTGGTACCTGGTAAACCACACTGAAACACTGAATGTGAAAGTTATAGACTCTTACCTAATTTAATTTACCTGTTAATTACCATTTTCTAAATGTAATTTAGAAATGTAATTTCTCTGTGTCTAAAACCTTTGTTTTGTAAAGTTAGTCATTTTAAAAGCATAAGAACTCCAAATCAAAAGCATTCAGAATAAAACAAATCAAATTAATCTTCCATCTTTTCCTCAGCAAGAAATGTCACAAAACCAAAAAGCAAGGACTAACTATGACAGAGAATACACATCTACACAATCAGAAGATCTCTCTACAAAAAGAAGTGAGGAGGAGTGAGCCCAGCTAAGTGCACACCAGTATGCACATATTAACAAGCTCCTCAGGCAGGATTTAAAGAAGAAAATCTGTAAAATGTATGAAAACTCTGAAAATAATATCTGTTCTAACAAAGCATCAATTCCTGAAAAGCTCAAACAAAGAAAATGCTTTAAGGTAATTATTTTTCCCTCTGATCTGAAAAATTGCATATTTGAGTGTGAAGGAAAAGATATCACCTGGTGTGCCTGTCTCTGTAGTATATTTCCAAACAACAGCAAAGCCCAAATCATGAAAATGACTTCAATTTCTTTCATGCTCTCAGTTCTGGGAATACAATAGCCAGTCATCATCTAAAGTTTAAGCAAAAACAAACTAGATTCTGAAGATTCCAAACTGAAAAGCAAACATGCTTTTAACACCAGAAGAAAAAAAATTCATACAATAATGCTGAAAGTAAATAGTAGTAAAAATAAAGGCCAGGAATCACTGCAGTTAACATGAAAAGAACCAACATAGTGGCTCTGCAAGTGATAATAGAACAAACAATATTATAAGGAACTGGTGATTAATTAGTAGATACATAGCAAAATCTAGTAAACCAAACACATCCAGGGTCATGTGACTATAGTTTTTCCACTCTAGACTTACTTAATCAAATAGTTGAATACTCTGGCTTGTTTCTCCTTTGCTTTTTTTTAAAATTAAATAATCCAGGCTTTATATAAGTCTGAATCATAAAAGTATACATTTATTGAATTTTATAGATATTTATATTCTTATTCCCCTATGCACCTTTACAAGTAAGTTCACTTTTCACTATGTATTCATTGACTAAGTTGTACTTTCTAAGTTTTCTGTGTAGAGGGGGTCCCATTCCCTAATTGGTTCATGACTTGTCAATAAAGAAATCTGGGGGTCAATTTCTGGGTGGAGGGTTCAGCTGGGACTTCTGGGTCCCAGGAGGAGACTCAAGAAAAGAGAGGGACTTTTTCTGCTATGCTTTGGAGGAAAAAGGACACAGTAATCATGTAAGGCCTCAGGGGCAGCTAGGACCATGACCTCCACTACAGGCAGAGGACCAAAGTTGTTTGGTAGGGGCTTAGTGGAACAAGCCATTAAGTTTGGAGCAGGAGAGACAGAGATAGGGCATGCATTTCCAGGCAGGATGTATTTGTGCCCAGCAATTGTGCCTAGCAGGCAAGTTGTGTGTGTGTGTGTGTGTGTGTGTGTGTGTGTGTGTGTGTGTTTTACTCGTGGATTCAAGAGTCTCAGGAGTGGGCTGGTAGTAGATCCCCCATCTTCTTTCCCCTCAAAGGCAGGTGGAAATAGAAGTGGGGCCAGGGCTGGCATTGGCCAATCCTGGAGATAAGGCTGACTGAACAAAAGGGAGCCAGGAACGCAAGAGTTCAGCCACATGGTCCCAGGTAAAGGCGGTAGAAAGAGCTATTAAAAATGCTTGAAACATTTCTGAGTGCTTCAGATTTCATGTAACAAACTGAAGACATTGGTTCTTATCCTTTCTTGAATTTTGCCTGCCCATAATCCTGCTGTATTATCTGTGTTCTCCAACCAAGGAAATAACATCATGGCCTTGGTAAACTTAGTTGCGAAGATGTCTTCATCAGATTGCTTGTAGGCAAGAGTGTGAGGTATTCTCTAGCTTAATGATTGGTTTGGAGGCAAAGTTCAATATAGACAGTACCACCTATGGCTGTACAGTTCTGGGTTATTTATGAAAATAGGTTGAGAAAGACACAAGGAGCAAACCAGTAAGCAGCTAAGTAAGAATCCATGGCTTCTGCTTCAGTTCCTACTTTGAGTTCCTGTTTTGACCTCCCTCAATAGATTCTGATCTGAGATATAGGAACCAAATAATCCCTTTCTTACCCATGTTGCTTTTGGTCATGCTCTTTACCACAGCATCAGGAAGCAAAGTGGGACACTCTTTCAGCCATTATTCCATCTTCATCTCATCTTACAACTCTTTAGAGAAAACTAGATATTAAAACAAGAACATATTTCACACATATATTTGCTTTGTACACACTATTTCAAAATCAAGTCTCTAAAACAGAAATGTGGCCAAGAGATGATACACATAGTTGTTTACATAACTGAATTAGCCATCAAAATATCAGAGATTTCTTCAACAATATGGATTTTCAGTTACCTATAAGGAGCTGAATCGACTGTGCTTTGAGTATGTGTTCAAGTTTTCTTTTATATATGAGGCACATATGTGCATCTGTTTGCTAAAGATCCAATTTGTGCTGTTTCTTCTAATTAAAAGTTTTTGAAATAATTATACAATCATATCATTATTTCCTTTTTCTTTTCTCCAAGCAACTCCTCCCATAGACCCCTTTGCTATCAAATTCATAGACTCCTTTTCTTTAGTTGCTAAATACATGCATACATACATACATACATACATACATACATACATACATAATATTCCTAAGTATATAAATACAACATACTCAATTAGGGATGGCCACTAGTATTAGATAAATTCATCGGAGAGGCTCTTCCTTAGAGAAGATGATTTCTTTCCCTCTTGGCATTCCCTATTTTCTCATAGTTCTTCATATAGAGTTGAGGCCCAATGTGCTTCCCCTTTTTGCATTAGCTGGTGTCATATTTGTTCAGGGCATTTTTAGGCATTCATGTTGATAAGACTCAATGGGCGTAGCTATTCAACTCACAGCAAATGTCATCTACTCTCTCTCTATAAGTATCTTAACACTGCTTTGTCATACACAATGATGAAAATTTTAGCATTTTCAAGATGTTTTATATTAGTTTATATTAAGAAAGGTTGAAAAAAAGAAAGTTTGCATTACATGTTAATTCTTGAATATAAGATTGCATATCTGGTGTTACAAATTGTTAATTTAAGAACTTTTACTTACAGGATAGTGGCTATTATTCAGTGTTGGAATCCTTTCCTATCATAAAACAGTGGGTTTTAATCCAATGCTATAAAAAAATCTTGTACTTCACTTATACTATAATCATATTTCCATAAAACATATAGTGGTTATATTTGGATAAGTTACTCTCAAACATATTATATTCCTCTCTTTATTTTCATTCTTGAAATGTGTACATGACTTGGACAATTTATCATTCTATATGTAATCCATATCAATTATGCCTGAATTTTCCTTCATAAACCCATGTATCTTTATTTCTGACTAAATTTTTCTGAAAATGTATCTAGAAATATTTCATAAGGTATAAAATATATTTACACATAATAGTTATTTACAGGGATGGAGAGAGAACTCAGAATTGAAAACCCTTATCATTATTTCAAAAGAACCTGGGTTAAGTTCCCGAATCCAAATAGTAACATATAACCATCTGTAATTCAAATTCTAAGGGTTATAATGGCTGATTCATGCCTCCAAGGGCTCCAGCACACATATGGAGATGATTAGGTTACATAAACAAACTCTTAGAAGCTAGTAAATTTCTGCTAAACCTTATCATCTGTAGATTGTTGATAATTGAGGTAATTTTATTTGGAATAATTTGTACTCTCTCACCTGTATAATGTCCCCTAATGATATGTGTATGGTAAGTTTAAGCCTCCTGATTAAGTGACTGACATTATGAAAAATGTGTCTGTAATATTCAGCACATAAGAGTAGGCTAAAAGAGTTCATTCCCTGGGACTAAATATTGTAGTCTCTTTCCAGTCACACTCATGGCAAGTTTAAAAATTTAGTTTTCTCTCAGTTTTTAATTGTCATTAGTGCCTGTGCTTAGAGATAAAATCAACACTGACACACCACAGAAAGAACATCTAAAGAACACACACACACAAATGAATATATGAATATATAAAACATACACATACATTATAAATTTAACATATCATAACCAGTATATATACATATATGCACATTTGTATATCAGCAAACTTCCTCAGTACTGTTTGAAATAAACTATCTTATGGTATGTTAAGTTTACCAAAAATAATGAATTGCATAATTTTTAACATAACAAAGCAATTCTCAAACACAAAGATTTTACACCCCTTCACATCTAAACAATTGTAATCCAGACTCTACATGCAAATATTCAAGACATGTATACAAATTTTGTGTGTATATATGTATATACATATATATGTGGATGCTTAAAACACACACACACATATTCACTTATATGTCCATATATATGCATATATATGTGTATGTATGCATACATTTATACATGTAAATTTATATATATGTATATATTAATATATAAGAAATTAAAATAGAGTTATTTAAAACAGGGCAACAGTGACACTTATTAGACACTAGGTTAATAATTGTTAACACTACAAAGCCCATTGTGAAGAAGGGGTTAGCTCAGATTTGTTGGCCGGTGAGATCCTATAGACTCTCAAATGTTACAGGCTATTGCCACCAAATAAATCTATCTATTTTCATCACTAAAATAGGAATTTGCTTTGCTTTCTTAATGGGTTTACTGATTTGGGTTATAAATCATTTGCATAATTTAAAGTTTACTAATATCCAGAAAATATTTGTATGTAGAGTCTGGATTACAACTTTTTAGATGTGATGGGGTGTAAAATCTTTGTGTTTGAGAATTGCTTTGTTATGTTAAAATTATGCAATTCTTTATTTTTGGTAAATTTTACATACCATAAAATGTGTTTTGCTGGGAGCCTCCTGGCTTGGAGAGGGTGGTGGTGGAGGCACAGGGCTATGGTGATGGCTTTAAAATCCGAGAATCTCAGTACATTCTAGATTTCTAACTATACTGAAATGCTGGTGCTGATAACTTCTCAAAAGTTCTAAAAACTTTCTTGCTCTTTCTGAGGATAAAGGCTGCTGGCTTAGATGATTTACACCTGTAGCCTAACAGCAGAGGATTTAGCAAGTGGCCTTCGTTCTATCTCTGCAGGAACTGCTGGGCTCTCACTTTCAGCCTGCTTGTTGGAAGTTACAGGAAGAAAAATGGACACTTAGAAAAATGATTATAGCATTTAATACTAAGTTGTAAAAAGTTTCCTGTGAAAGCTAATTAAGGGAGAAAGCAGGAAGATTCTAAGTGGGGAAAGGCAAAAAATTCTTCTAAATGAGGAAAGGGGCAAAAATTCTAGTAAGGGAAAAGATTCTTCCAGGAGGGAAAAAGGAAAAAACTGTGCTCTATTTTCTACTGTCTTCAGTACTTATACATCTTTCAGAATACATCTTCAGAATACAGTTGCAAAGTTCATCACAAGTTCACACAAAAAATCAAATCATAAGTTTAAATTTAAGTTTACGATAGTATTTTTACATGCATAGCCATTAGGAGTTAATTATCTGGCTAAATATCCATTACCTGTCTTAGCTCCACAGGTTCACTGAAGGTTTAAAACCATAACTAACTTATTAGTGAAGTTTCACATAGATAAACCCAGTCAATATTTTATCTTTTGTCCTAGCACCTATAATAAATCGTTAGTTCCCTTTTTATGACCTTTGGTTAATTGTTTTACAACCTCCTGGAATGTGCTCTGAGGAGGAGAGATTCTGGTTACCATCTAAGAGCAATTACATGGTGACACTTGAGAGACTGGTAGAGTTCTCAGTGCAGTTTTGACTATCAGAAAAGAACCTAATAGCAGTCCTATTATAAAAGCTTAATAATCACAGATATAATTTTAGGAATTCTTATAGGGTCATGATTAAGATTTAAGTCATCTATTTGTCTATATAGCATCACACAAGACAGTAAATCTTCATGGATCTGCAGAGATCTGCTCCAAAGGGTGTGCTATTACTTAGTGATTATTATGGATGTCTAATAATAACAGGAAAAGCACACTAATAACATGAATCTTTCCTAAAATGAATCTCTTACAACCTCACTTAATAAAGGTGAACCTGTCACAGATTATATAATAATCCAAAGCAGGCCATTTCAGGATGATCACCTGCTAGTAATTAACTTGTCCCATTATGGCTCCTGACAAATGTTTATTTCAATCAGGACTGAGAAAGTTTACTAATTCATAATTTATCTCCTACTCTTGGTGTAGATAAAACATTTTCAGTTGATGATAGCCTAGTGATTTGTAAGTAGCTAAAGATATGAAGAACTGTTGAAATGTACTTCCTACTTTCCTTTTATGTTTCCTATAACCTTTAAGGACAAAATTATTTTGAAAACAAGTGTCCCAAAACAACACCAACAAATCTGAGAATAAAGCCAAACAAAATAATCTCTCTTTTTCTCATCATCAGAAAATGACAGAGAAAAAGAAGAAACATGAAAGAAAAGATGCATACATGTATTCAAGACATTCTTCAGTCAAGAGGAATGAAGACATAAAGGAGCAAGCTGACTGGCACCTTGAGCGACTGAAGGAACTCCTCAAAAATGACATAAAGGAAATGCTGAAGGAGCAATTGGCTACAGAGCATGCAAGGATGAGGAAACTCCTTAGAAAGGATGTGAAGAAAATTAGTGAACTAATCAGGAATGAATTAAGGCAAATATGCATTGAACAGATGGCTTTTTTGCAAGCACAGGTGAAGGAGACACAGCAGGAGCAAGTGAATCTGCAGTACCTACCGCTGAAGGACCTCTTCAGAAGGGACTTACAGGAGGTGACTCATGAACATATTAAAAAGTCTAAAATTATTCTTTGTCCTAATGAAAAGCTACTACTTGGTACCTCTAAAGGAACTGCAGACTTACAGGTAGGTCTGTGTTTGGTTGGCATGGGAAAGTTGCATTTGTGTACTGAGTCTACAGTGCTGCAGATAGCCCCCTCCAGATCATATCCTAGCACTTCATGTTCTCACTCCCAAGAAGACACTGGCCAGTAATCTTCTGAGGTTTCAGTGTGCATGAAATATGAAAATAACAGATTAAGAAGTGAACATGATGTTAACACAAATGCACACAATTCTCATCAAGTATGTAAAATAAAGAATAATAACCAACCAGACAGTAGTTACAGTTGACAGGAAAAGGAGAGACCTGTTAGATATGGAAGTGGTAAGTATACAAACAAAAGTAGAATTAGAAGTATGCAATAAGTGAATGCTAAAGTCTAAGAAAACAAAAGACATTGTTTTACATATTTCAAAGAAATAAATCATGTGACTAAAATAAAACAATTCTGTATAACAACAAGTATAGAGACTATAGAGTTGCATGAAACAATTCTAAGTTATAGCTTCTCTTTTGCTTATGTTAAATGTTTCTGACTTCTGTGTGTATTTGAATTTTTTCATTTTATATTATAGGTTTAGTATAGACATTTACAAATGCTTATCTTCTTTTTCTTTTCAAAGTTTATGGTAGTTTTTTCCATTAATTAATTTGCTTTACATCCTAATTGCAGTTTCCTCTCCTACCTCTCCTCTCAGTCCCGTTCTCACATCTACCCAACCCTCATTCTTCCAGTTTTTTTGTTCCTCAGAGAAGGGGAGCCCTTCCATTGGTATCAAGCATGTTGGTATATCAAGTTGCAGTAGGCCAAGGAACATTTATTAAGGCCAGACAAGGCAGCCTGGTTAGAGGAAACTGAATCCTCACCAATGTTTAGAAAGAGAATTTATTTGATATAAAACAACAGTTTTATGTATATGCTTGTCTACAGCAATACTGAAAATACATGTTTTTCTCAATATAAATTTTAAATAACTCCAAACATATTAACTGTATATTTTAAAATAATACATCATTACTAGTTTTTTTAAAATGAACATAAGTAGATAAAGTCTTTTTGCTTGTTTGTTTTGTTTTTAGTAGAGCTTAAAATCTTGGCTCTTACTGTGGTACAAGAGCAGAGTAAGAAAAAATTTTTAGATAGTGGAGTTCATTGTAATAAAGCTGTACTTCAATGACCCTCACATCACCAAAGGATTTTACCTCCATAGTAGCTGAGCTAAGAGTTGACAGTTCTGCTGCACCAAAGCTATTTAACTTGAATGATTGTCTTCATTCTCAGCTCACAGAGAACAGGTTACATTCATTTAAGAAATGGTGTGTGTATTAAGATTATCTATCCATGAAGTCATTCACCAACTGTTTCAATGAACAACGGTTCTGCTTGGAGAGTGGCACAGACATTAAGTGAGGGTAAGAATCTGGTTCATTGTGATGATTTAAAAAAGCATTCATCTCAGAGAAAGAGTAACTTATAAAGCTCTCTTCTTCAAACCTGATACAATAGTTACAAACATCAAGCAAAGCATTCAGTCTCACTCTTTGTTGTTCTCTTATCAGCCACCGCCCAAGTTAATTGTCTATGTTTCTTTTGGCTGTATAAATAATTTTGAAATATTGTAAGCTGTTCTGAAAATGATAGTATAGTGTAAAAATATCAAGTAAACAATCCTACTAATAGAGAGGCTGAGACAGGAGAAGCATGATTTTAAGACCATTATATGGTACCCAGAAAGACACTGTCAGGTACAAACAAGCAGAAAGTGTATATGGATTGTACAGTATTGGACCTATTACTCTAATTACCAAATTAGACCACCAGATGATAGCCAACAAATTTCTAATTCCTCATACTTTTGAATTTCAATTGATTACAATATGTTGGTAATATTAATTTTCTATTAAGAGATATTAAGACAAAGTAATTGTTACTTCCCATTATTTTTGTTGTTAGAGGTGGAATTATGTTTGTGTGGATTTGTTGAAAGATTACTTTCTTGCTTCTTCTAGGGTGAAGTTTTGCTCCTTATGTTGGTGTTTTCCAT
This sequence comes from Montemys delectorum, assembly GCA_019843815.1. Lineage (NCBI taxonomy): Eukaryota > Metazoa > Chordata > Mammalia > Rodentia > Muridae > Montemys > Montemys delectorum. Next base: position 17,532 of record JADRCD010000333.1, read on the forward strand.
CTATTATCTTTTGTAGGGCTGGGTTTATGGAAAGATTGTATAAATTTGTTTTTGTCATGGAATATTTTGTTTTCTCCATCTATGACAATTGAGAGTTTTGCTAGGTATAGTAGCCTGGGCTGACATTTGTGTTCTCTTAGGGTCTGTATGACATCTGTCCAGGATCTTCTAGCTTTCATAGTCTCTGGTGAGAAGTCCGGTGTAATTCTGATAAGTGTTATGAGAATTATTAAAAAAAATTGAATCTACCCTGCAAACTCCCTTTCCTGTCACGTCAGGTTCTTGTGCTGGTATCATCCGGCCTCAACACTAAGTTCTGGTGGGTGCTTACTATTTTCTCCCAGCTAGTTGCAACATCTCACTAACATGCAATGCTTAACACACCCCCACAACCATTCATCTAGCCTGTGCCTAGTACTCCATAGGTAATGCATGACTCTTAAGGCTTTACTATCCAATCAAGTTTATATAATAATATCACAATTTATAAGATGCCAATACAATAATTTCAGAACCAAACAATAAAGACAATATTTTGACCCAATTAATTTAACTTTGTTAAATCCTTAGCCTGGTTATAACCATGTCCTCATTGTCTGACTCCATGATGAAGCAGCTCCTGACCTTCTTCCTCTCTGACCTTTCTCCTCCTCCAACTCTAACTCTATCTCTCTATTCCTGTCCAATCACAGGCTTGTCACTGTCATAATGTGATTGGACAGAGAAAATGCTGCAACATTTCACCCTTTCTCTTCAATTAAAAAAAAAAACAACTTTCTCTCAAAATATAAATTGAACACAACTATTACATATATTGTAAATTATCTGGTATAAGATATATCTGACACCCAGTCCAACATCTTTGTCAGTAAAATTGAACACTATCTCCTATATTAACTTAAAAGATTGCACCTGGCTATGTCTTGGCTTAGATTGGATGCCATCTGAAAACTGTTCTCTCAAAAGTAAAAAGCCTGGGCTGGCTAAGGGTCTATGTAGTTTTTCAACTCCATCAGAAATCCAAGAATGACTGAATAATTCAGAATATATAGGAAACCTAACACAGATTCCAAAATTTTAGCCAATTGATAGAGACTACTGGACACCTGGACACTCCATTGGAGTGTTGAAGCATCAGTCTCCAGCCTTCTGGTCCATGAATGTCTGTCAGACAAGAGAAACAGGACTTGCCTACCCTGTCTCGGCAGATTTAAGCTGTATTATGGCTGTAAGTGTGTCCTTTTTGGACAGTATTGTCTGTAGATGAAGAGGCAATTTTTGCCTAGTGTCTCTCTTGCCACAACTGGAGCAACTCCAATGATGCTCGATTTCTTCTTTGAATCTAAGACAGGGAAAGCTGTCAGAAGCAGACTAGTTTCAACAAATGAATAAATAACATTAAATGTCACATTCTGTGGATTTCTGATATTTTTGAAAACCAACTATCTATGTAAAGTAATCTGGACTGTTGTCTGTTAACTACTTTCAGCTATTTTTAGTTAAAATATTGAAATCACCCTAACAATAAACTCAGAGCCATGAATTTGCTAATTTTGCCCTAAACTCTGCTTATAATAACAGCAAAAGAATGACTGGGTCTAAGACCTGTACTTTTAATTATTTAATATTAGTAGGAGAAACTTATATCAATGATAACCTTGATTTTGTATCAAAATAAATTCTGTACCAAATAGGAACGTATAACTTTACAATTTTAAGGTTTTCTATCAAATAAGATTATGGCTATACAATCAATTCCGGCTATTTCCTCCATGTTCCAAATATGACCATTTCTACATTTCTTCGAAAGACAATCAGTTAATAACCCTTTCTAGCCCCAAAGTCCAGGGAACTGGGTTGACGACTCTTCATAATTTCTTCAAGCTCAACATGGCTGCTGAGGTATTATAAGGGGAGGGGGACAGGATTACTAGTCTCTGATGTCTGTGTCTTGACTGGATCCAGGTGAAGTCCAGGACATCAGGAGTTTAAAGCAGGCCAGTTCAGCATGTTTGAAGAGGAAATTCTCCAGAGGAAATTCTCTGTAATATATAAATCTCAAAACAAAATTTTAGTATCATCAAGATATATTTTTGTTTGATTCTCTGGAATCTAGTTCTCTGGAGGTCTCCCTTCATCATATCTGATCCATATAACTCTGGAAGGTATAAATACCTTAATCATCTTTTTCAAAAACACAAAACCAAAACCTTTTCCC
>JADRCD010000336.1:0-10308 GCA_019843815.1 Montemys delectorum
TTCTTCTGGATAAGAAGCTGTTCTCAATGTGGCTACATAGGTCTGCGAACCCAAGTGTGAGATGTTATCATTTGTAGCTGCAGATCATGAGGGAAAGAGTGTTGAAATCAATCAACTTTTAGCTAATCAATGTTCCTGGGACTTCTATTTTTCATGAACAAGGTTTCCTGCACTTTTCTGTCTCTGATACTCATCCCATCTCTTATTCAATTTTCATATCCTTGGGGTTTAAAAATAGGTTTTCCAATTGTTAGCCACAGTACACTGTGTAGACTTTGATAGTGATGGAGGCTTCAAATTGTTATATTTCTCTTTTAGGTAAGTAGGAATTTCATTTCTGATGCATTCTTTATTATCCCTCATCTCGTTGGAAAAATAGTGGAAATTCTCATTGGTGACCCTTTTATAAGTCATCATAAGGTTTAAAATTACAAATATATGAGCTGTGTCAAGTCACTTTTCAGGTTTAGAAAGAAAAACTTAGCTCCAAGCTCTCAATTGAAAAATGTAAATTTCAGCAAATGAACATGTTTGGTGTTTTTACTACCGATTAGAGGTAATTGCTAATAGTAACAGATGAACTGTCAACTGTGCTGGGTCAGATGAACATATTTAACATGGAGAGAAGATCTCTTAGCTCACACATCTCTTAAGTGATCTCAAAGAATTAGGAAGACTGAGGTGTTACTGGAAATCTGTTCCCATTTTTATGAAACTGTCATAGTAACAACACACTAAAAGATAACATTGAATTGATGTATAAAAGAGCCTAAAGGATACTATTCTGTTAATATGGTGTATTGCATCATTTTGTACATTTGGAAATGGACAAATAAATTTAAGTATAATATATTTAAAATAATTATTCTGTTTGTTGAATATTAATAGTTCAGAATCTTAAAATCATTGTATTTTTACTATGCTTAATTGCCAAAGAGTACTTAGTATAGTTGGAAGCAAGTTAGTCTTCAACGTTAGACATAAGATCCTCATGTATGGATATTATTAAATTTGCATTAATGATATTTTTAGGGTATAAATGGGTAGGGATATAAAAGTTAAACAAAATTTTTGATGTTATTTGATTCTCAAAATATTCAATATTATTAAGATGTTTGATATATAAAATGTATTTAAAGAATAAAATAATTTAAGGCAAGATTTTAATGTCTCTCAGATGTGGTTTAAGTCATGCTTTTTTATGTACCTGTGGAATTACAACTCCAAGGTTTTTTTATAGCAGTCTTACTCAGTAGGACTGTAATCTAGTACAAGGATGACACTCAGAGATAAAACAATCTTTATTGATTTTCATGAATACAAAATTCATCATATCACAGTACCCAATGTCTCTTAATTCTTAAATTGGAGTCAGCTCTACAGATCTTGAGGCCTATTTCATGACATTTAGACAGAAATTTAGCATGTCTAATATTACAAACTTTACTGCAATTGAAACTTTATGTTTCAAACGTCTCCCTTAATCATCATTATTCCTTGTTTTAGAATACCATCGAGAATTTATGAGTTTTTTCTGGTAATGTATTTTGCTACTGATGAGATAAACAAGAATACTCATATCTTACCCAACATGTCTTTGGTATTCGGCAACAATGTTGATCTGTGTGAAGATACACTGGGAGTTCTGGAAAAAGGATATGCACAAGGAATCAATAGTGAAGGTTACATTAATTATGTCTGTGGAAAAATTCCCTTTTGTAGTGTAGACCTTACAGCACCATCATGGAAAACATCCTTAAAACAGAAAATTCCAGATAGGAAACCAAAGGTAAGAATGTGTGACATTGAATGAGTTAACAACATTAAATTCCGTTTGCATGTGCCTAGAAGAACACATGAACAGCATGCCTTTATGAGTGTGTTACTACTACTACTACTACTACTACTACTACTACTACTACTACTCCTCACACACACACACACACACACTATATATATATAGTAAATAATTAAATAATCAGATAGTAGGTATACTGGATAAACAGGCAAATCTGTGTTCTAGGAATTCAGACTTGTCAGGAATAGTCTAGAATATAAAAGGAATACTACATTATATTTGCAATAGAATCTTACTATCTTTAATAGGAGTTCTGAAAGGTGGGTAGCTTTACTTATATGTAATTCCAAACATCGTAATAATCATATTCCTCATGTAGATGTTTCATCCTCTCTTCTACATACTTTAGGTATTCTTTGGACCATTTAATCCTAACCTAAGTGATCATGACCAGTCCCCCTATGTCCACCAGGTAGCCACCAAGGACACTCATTTGTCACATGCCATGGTCTCCTTGATGCTTTATTTTAGATGGACTTGGATAGGAGTGGTCATCTCAGATAATGACCAGGAAATTCAGTTTCTCTCAGATATGAGACAAGAAATTCAAGGACAAGGAATCTGTTTAGCTTTTGTGAATAGGATCCCAGAAACCATTCAGCTATTCATGACAAGGGCTAAGATATATGATAAACAAATTATGACATCTTCAGCAAAGGTTGTTATCATTTACGGTGAAATGAACTCAACCCTAGAAGTCAGCTTTAGAAGATGGGAAGATTTAGGTGCAAGGAGAATCTGGATCACAACTTCAAAATGGGATGTTACCACAAATAAAAAAGAGTTCAGCCTTGATTTCTTCCATGGGACTGTCACTTTTGCACAGCACCACAGTGAAATGGCTGAATTTAGGAATTTTATGCAAACACTGAACATTGACAAGTGCCTAGTAAACATTTCTAAGTCTATGCTGGGGTGGAATTATTTTAATTGTTCAATCTCTGAGAACAGCAATAAAATGGATCATTTTCCATTCATCAATGCATTGGAATGGGCAGCACTGCAAAAATTTGACCTAGTCCTGAGTAATGAAGGTTACAGTTTGTATAATGCAGTTTATGCTGTGGCCCACACCTACCATGAACTCATTTTACAACAAGTAGAGTCTCAGAAAATGGCAGAATCCAAAGGAGAATTCACTGACTGTTGTCAGGTAAAGTTTCTTATGTTAATTTCATTGTGGTTAGATATATCACTGTGATATTTTAAATAGACCTAGAGAAACAATTGTATATTTGCTAGACATTATTCTTAGTGGAAAGATTTCTACACTGCAAACTTCCATAAGGAATATTTTATGTGAAAGAGTATCATGCACAAAGACAATATTTAATAGCAGACAATATATTTTTTATGATAGCAGTGAGTTTTGTGAAAATATGTCTCCACATTTCCACAAATGAGTTCAAAATTTCAAATAGGAGCCAAGAGTTTTACCATAAGTACCTTAAGTGATGACTAGACTAAAATATTTTTCTGAAGAATAATTTCTCAAGAATTCAATACATGTGCTATAACCTACAGTTACTCATTTAAATTAATGATTATTTACAAAACCGTAAATGATTAAAACTGTACATTTTATTAAGTATATATTTATCTCATATATGTATACAGTGTATATGAAAGACCCATAACCATTGTTTATTTTCACACACATTCAAAATTTCCCTTCACTTGCACATTCATGGCTTCATTTTTTTAAAAATGTATTTTCATCAATATGTATACACATACATACACACTAACACACTATGTTACTTTTTATCTCATAATCATTATTTCTAGCAAGTTTTAGCATTGAACTTTAATATGAGGTATATTCTCTTTTAACTATCCATGAGTTGTATTGTATTTACAACATGTGACTATTTAATAGAGCTGTCTTTTTTGAAAGTCATTAAAGATTTAGGGGAAATTCCCAATTTAACATTCCCTTCATTGATATGCATATGGAAGCATCTAATGGTGTATCTCATTTAGGTGAATTCCTTGCTGAAAACCAGGGTATTTACTAACCCTGTTGGAGAACTGGTGAATATGAACCATAGGGAACATCAGTGTACAGATTATGACATATTCATCATTTGGAATTTTCCACAAGACATTGGATTAAAAGTGAAAATAGGTAGCTATTTTCCTTGTTTCCCACAGAGCCAACAACTTCATATATCTGAAGACTTGGAGTGGGCCACAGGAGGGACATCGGTGGGTACAATTTTTTTCAGAACATCTAAATTTGAAAATATGAGGCACTGAAGTAATAGCTCTGTGGTTAAGACCAATTGCTACTCTTGCAAAATACCATCCTCAGTAACAAGCACCAAAATTTTATAACTCTCAACTTCATGTAAATCTGGTATTAGGGATCAAAGGCCTCTGGATTCCATGTTCACTTGCACCCACATGCCTATTCACCACACACTACAGGAAGATAGTTATTAAATATGTGTGTGTGTGTGTATATGTATATGTATATAATTATATTTAAGTCAGAGAATTTGCATATTCTGTGTGATCATATTTATAACCTAATTAAGTATAGCATATATTCATTAACAGAAATCTTTCTCTAGATCAAGGTTTTCCTTTTTTAATATATACATATAAATATTTATCTGTATAATTTTATATTTTTATTGGATATTTTCTTTATTTACATTTCAATTGTTATCCCCTTTCTAGGTCTCCCCTCTGGAAATGCCCAATGCCATCCCCCTTCCAACTTCCTCTCTAAGGTTCACCCCCAACTATCCACCCACTCCTACCATCCAGCACTTGTATTCACTACACTGGGGCATTGGACTCCCTCAGGCAAAGGAGCCACTCCTCCCACTGACATCCAACAAGGCCACTCTCTGGTACTTATGAGAATGTACACATTGGTCCCTGAATGTGTACTATTTGGTTGGTCCCCGGGAGTCTGGCAGGTTGTCACTGTTGCTTCCCCCATCAGGCTGCAAATGCCCACAGTTCCTTTAGGACCTTCACCAATTCTGCTATCAGGAACTCCACACTCAGTCTAATGGTTGGCCGAGAATCTGCCTCTGTATTTGTCAAGCTACAGCAGAGCCTTTTATGAGACAGCCATATTAGGCTCCTATGCTGATAGGAGCACTTCCTTGCATCTGAAATAGCATCCTGGTTTGTCAATTGTATATAGGATGGATCCTCAGGTAGGGCAGACTCTCTGGATGTCCTTTCATTCAGTCTCGGCTCCACACTTTTTCTCCATAGTTCCTCCTGTGTTTTTGTTCCCCCTTCTAAGGACTGAAACATCCACGCTTTGGACTTATTTCCAGAGTGATTCTACCATGTTGCATTCCACCTGCAATGGAGGAGAGTTCTTGTTTCTCCACATCCTCACTAGCATCTACTGTCTCCTGAGTTTTTGTTCTTATCCACTCTGACTTGACTGAGGTGGAATCTCAGGTTCATTTTGATTTCCATTTCACTGATGACTAAGGACTTTGAACATTTTTAAGTGGTTCTTTGCCATTCAAGTTTCCTCAGTTGAGAAATCTCTGTTTACCTCTGTAAAACATGTTTAATAGGGTTACTATGTTCTCTGGAGTCTAACTTCTTGAGTTGTTTGTGTATATTGGATATTAGACCTCTATCAGATGTAGGATTGGTAAAGATCTTTTCCCAATCTGTTGATTATCACTTTGTCCTATTGACAATGTCTTTTGCCTTACAGAAACTTTGCAATTTCATGAGGTCCATTTGTCAATCCTTGATCTTATAGATCATTGTTGTTCAATTCAGGACATTTTCTCCTTTGCCCTGGTGTTCAAAGGTTTCCCCAATGTCTCTTCTGATAGTTTCAGTGTATCTGTTTTTATTTGGAGTTCCTTGATCTACTTGCAGTTGAGCTTTGTACAGGGAGATAAAAATGGATCAATTTGAATTCTTATACATGTTAAACTAGCACAATTTTTTTGAAAATGCTGTTTTCCACTGAATGGTTTCAGCTTCTTTGTCCAAGACCAAGTGACTATAGGTGTATGGGTTCAGTTCTGGGTCTTCGATTCTATTCCACTGTCCTGTCACTGTACCAATACCATGCAGTTTTTATCACAATTGCTCTGTAGTACAGCTTGAGGTCAGAGATGGTGATTTCCAAAGAAGTTTTTTCATTGTTGAGAATAGTTTTTGCTATACTAGGTATCTTGTTATTCCAGATGAATTTGAGATTTGCTTTACTAGCTCTATGAAGAACTGAGTTGGAATTTTGATGAGGATTGCATTGATTCTGTAGATTGCTTTTGGAAAAATGGCCATTTTTATCATATTGATCCTGATATTCCACAAGTATGAGAGAACTTTCCATCTTCTGATTTATTCTTTGAGTTCTTTCTTCAGAGACTTGAAATTCTTGTCACACACATACTTCACATGTTAGGTTAGAGTCACTCAAAGATATTTTTTATTGTTTGTGAGTATACTGAAAGTTGTCATTTCCCTAATTTCTTTCTCAGCCTGTTTATTCTTTTTGTATAGGAAGACTATAGTTTTGTTTGAGTTGATTTTAGATCCAGTCAATTTGCTTAAGTTGTTTATCAGCTGTAGCAATTCTCTCTTGCAATTCTTGAGGTCACTTAATACACTATCATATCATCTGCAAATAGTGATAGTTGAACCTCTTCCTTTCCAATTTGTTTCCCTTTGACCTCCTTTTGTTGACCAATTGCTGTAGCTAGAACTTCGAGTACTATACTGAGTAGACAGGGAGAGATTGGGCAGCCTTGTGCAGTCCCTGACTTTAGTGGGATTGTTTCAAGTTTCTTTCCATTTAGGTTGATCTTGGTTACTTGTTTTCTGTATATCATTTTCACAATTTTATGAATGGGCTTTCAAATTCTGATCTTGCCAAGACTTTTAAAATCAAAGGATGTTGAATTTTATCAATTGCATTTCAGTATCTAGTGAAATGATTATGTGTTTTTCCCTTTGAGTTTGTTTATATAGTGATTTACATTAATGGATTTCATTTATTGAACCATCCCTGTATCCCTGGGGATGAAGGTACATGTTCACGGCAAATGATCATTTTGATATGCTCTTGGATTCAGCTTGTGAGTAATTTATTGAGTATTTTTGCATCAATGTTCATATGGGAAATTGGTCTTAAGTTCTCTTTCTTTGTTGGGTATTTTTGTGGTTTTGGTCGTAGCATAACTGTGGCTTCATAATGAATTGGATAATGCTCCTACTGTTTCTATTTTGTGGAATAGTTTGAAGAGTATTGGTATTAGGTCTTCTTTGAAGAATTCTGCAGTAAACCCACCTGGTCCTTGGATTTTCTTAGTTGGGAGAATTTTAATGACTTCTTCTATTTCTTTAGGGGATATGGGACTGTTTAGATCATTTATCTGATCCTGATGTAACTATTTTTTTTACCATTTATCTGCCTAAAAAAGTGTACATTTTTTCCAGATTTTCCAGTTTTACTGAGTATAGGCTTTTGCAGAAGGACCAGATGATATTTTTTCAATTTCTTCAGTTTCTCTTTTTATATTTTCCTTTTCAATCCTATTTTTGTTAATTTGTATACTGTCTCTGTGCCCTCTGGTTAGTATGGCTAAGAGTTTATCTACCTTGTTTAATTCTACAAAGAACCAGTGCTTGATTTTGTTGATTCTTTGTATAGTTCTCTTTGTTTCTTCATAGTCAATTTCAGCCCAGAATTTGATTATTTCCTACCACCTACTCCTTGAGCTGCTAGTGTATGCTCTCTCCAGATTCTTTTTGGAGGTACTCAGAGCTATGAGTTTTCCTCTTAGTACTGCTTTCATTGTGTCCCATAAGTTTTGGTAAGTTGTGCCTTCATTTTCTTTGATTTCTAAAGAGTCTTTAATTTCTTTCTTTCTTTCTGCCTTGTCCAAGTTGTAATTTAGTATGGCATTGCTCAGCTTCCATGTGTATTTGTGCTTTCTGTTGGTTTTAATGTTGTTATTGTTGTTGTTGAAGATAAACCTTAGTCTGTGGTGATCTGTTTGGATGCATGAGATTAACTCAATCTTCTCATATATGAGGAGGACTGTTTTGTGACCAATTACATGTTGAATATTGGAAAATGTAAAATGTAGTGCTGAGAAGTTGTATTCTGTTGCTTTAGGATGAATTGTTCTGTAGATACCTGTTAAATCCATTTACTCCATAACTTCTGTTTGTTTCATTGTGTTTGTGAGGAGATTCTGTTTTCAAGATCTGTCAATTGTTGACAGTGGAGAATTGACGTTTTCCACTATTACCTTGTGAGTGGCAATGTGTGCTTTGATCTTTAATAAAGTTTGTTTTATGAAAGTAGGTGCTCTTGCACTTGGAGCGTAGATGTTCAGAATTGAGAGTTCATCTCTGTAGAATTTTCCTTTGATGAATATGAAATGTCCTTTCTTATTCTTTTTTGATAACTTTTGGTTGAAAGTCTATTTTGTTGGATATTAAGAGAGCTACTCCAGCTTTTCCATTTGCTTGTAAAATCAGTTTTCATCCCTTTACTCGGAAGTAGTATCTGTCTTTGTCACTGATGTATGTTTCCTATATGCAGCAAAATGCTGGGTTCTGCTTGTGGAGCCAGTCTCTTAGTCTTTGTCTTTTTGTTATGGAATTGAGTCCATTGGTGTTGAGAGACATTAAGAAAATGATTCTTGCTTCTTATCAATTTTGTTGTTGTTGTTGCTGCTGCTGTTAGATGTGGAATTATGTTTGTGTGGCTAGGCTATCTTCTTTTGAGTTTGTAGAAAGAATATTAGTTTCTTGCTTTTGGGGGGTTTAGTTTCCATTCTTGTGATAGAATTTTTCATTTGTATTCTTTGTAGGGGTGGCTTTCTGAAAAGATATTGTATAAATTTGGTTTTGTCATGAACAACCTTGGTTTCTCCATCTATGATAATTGAGAATTTTTCTGGGAATAGTAGCCTGGGCTGGTGTTTGTATTCTCTTAGGGTCTGTATGACATCTGCCCAGGATCTCTTCGCTTTCATAGTCTCTGTTGAGAAGTCAGGTTCAATTCTGATAGGTCTGTATTTATTTGTTACTTGACCTTTTTCCCTTACTGTTTTTAGTGTTCTTTCTTTGTTTTGTGCGTTTGGTGTTTTGAATATTATTGATGTTAAGTATTTCTTTTCTCATCCAGACTATTTGGCGTTCTGTAGGTTTCTTGTATGTTTTGGGGAAGTTTCCTTCTATAATTTTTTGAAGATATTTAATGGCATTTTAAGTTTGGAATCTTTGCTCTATTCTATACCTATTACATTAGGGTTTCATCTTCTCATAGTGTCCTAGATTTTTTGGATGTTATGGATTAGGAACATTTTGCATTTTGGATTTTCTTTAAATGTTGTGCAGATGTTTTCTGTGGTATCTTCTATTCTTTCTTCTATCTTTTGTATTTGGTTGGTGAGGCTTGCATCTATAACTCCTGATCTCTTTCCAAGGTTTCTATAGCAAGAGATGTCTCCCTTTTTGATTTCTTTATTGTTTTTCTTCCATCTTTTAGATCCTGGATGGTTTTATTCAATTCTGACACCTGTTAAAGTCTGTTTTCCTGTAATTCTTTAAGGGCTTTTCATATTTCTTCTTTAAGGATTTCTTCCTGTTTGCCTGTGTTTTCCTGTATTTCTTTAAGGGAATCAATTACAGCCTTCTTATTGTACACTATCATCATTATGAGATGTGATTTTAAATCAGAGTCTTGCTTTTCTCATGTGCTGGGCTATCCAGTGCTAACAGTGGTAGGGAAAGTAGGTTCTGATGATGTCAAGTAGCTTTGGTTTCTATTGCTTAAGTACTTGCCCTTGCCTTTTACCATCCTGTACTCCCTAATGTTAGCTGGTCTTGCTCTCTCTCTGACTGTGTCTTATCCCTCCTTCAAGCCTCTGTGTTCTCCTGAGAGAACAGATCTCCCAGGAAGAATTTGAGTAGGGAGAGCTGTCGCACAGGGTTAGCTTCACGGTGTATGTGGAAACCAAAATATCCTGTCCTAGGCTTCTCTTAGATTTCTGTTATCTCAGGCTTCTGAGTTGGTCCCTTGGAGCAGAATTGGTGGTCTTAACTGTGCTCACTGCCTTGTTAGCACTCCTGGCATTCTAGCTTTCTCATGGATTTATTTGTGTATGGAGAGTTGTAGCACACAATCAGGTCTTGTTGCTATGGCACGGGATCAGCCAATTTATATATTTTATTGGTTATTTTATTTGATTACATTTCACGTTATCTCACTTACTAGACACCTCTCCTCTGCAGAGGATTGCCTTAACTGTTAAGAGTGGGAGGGGAGGCCAATGGTCCTGTGCAGGCTTGATGACACAGAATAGAAGAATGCTAGGCTGGTGCATGAGGAGTGGGCATGTGGTTGGGGGAGTTCCCTCAAAACAGCAGGGGAAGGGGTGGAATGGATAAGAGGCTCAAGATTTTCATTAAATTTAGCAAAACTTCATTTTTTT
>JADRCD010000339.1:0-11060 GCA_019843815.1 Montemys delectorum
AGGCTGAGAAGGGGCTGCAGCTGTACCACTCTGCATGTGGAGCCTCCTACTGGAGTTCTGGCTCATGGGAACTCGGCTGCTACTATGCCAAAGACATCTGCTGAGGAGCCCAGCAAACTCTGAACTGGGGTAGATAGTAGGATGAATGGCCTTGTCTTGGATTCCCATGACAAGGATGCAGAACCTCTTGAAGGCATTGCAGTAGCTTTCTGGATTATCCTGTTTGAATGTCTTAGCATCTTTGCATCTTGTGCCCTTGAGCCACAACACTTAGACGATATATTCAAAACAGGAGCACAGAGGTCCAGGGGAAACTTTCCAGATACTCTTATCTTCTGTTGTCCCCCGGGGGCCAGCTGAACGAGAGCTGCATTGGGAAGAGGGTTTCACAGTGTAGGGCAAACTTAAACCACTCAAGGGGCAGATTCTGGAATAATGTTTAGAGATTTCTCTAGGTGATCTAGTGAGTGGCACAAAGCCCAGGCAGGTGCCTGCTGACCTCAATTAGAAGCCTCAGGGCATGGGAAAGGGACTTCATGTTCTCTTCTCAGACGGCTCATGGCTTATTTACTAGAACACTCCTTTGGTTATCTACTATTCTCAGGGTATAAAGCTTAATATATTGATTGCACATGAAATCTTAGGAAAACAGACTTCCTGGCTATGCCTGAGCAGCCGGTGGTACATGTCTGGAGAGAGCCAGATATGTGAGGGGGTTTCCTGTAGCCAGAAAACTCGGGGGTGGGGTGGGCACTTGGGAGCTTCAGAGTTCACATGAGCATGGTATCGTGGAGTTCCCCAGGAGGAACTGTCGTCATCCCCACGACCCCCACATCAGCCCCGTGCAGTGAGTGGAACATTATGCATTTGAAGTCCGTGAAGTGACTTGCCCAGAGTCACACAGGTCTCATGGACCAGATAGAAGACATTTTCTTGGACCCCTGGGGACCCAGAGCATCAACCAGAACCAGAGTCTATGATGATGTTATGGACTCCTCCCTTCCCCAAGGGCTTCCCTCCCTCCTTTCCCCAGGTTTTCTCACCCCACAGAGGCTGTGAAAAGAGAGTAGGTGCCCTGAAGAAGTGCTTGGCCAAGAGAATGGCGTATAGCCAACCCAGACTCCTGCCTTTGCATTGCAGTCCTGCACCAAAAGTTAGGGAGGCTTATTTTAGGAAGATGTAATTTGGAGAGTGGAGTCTACTCTAGGTCCCTGCTTCCTAAGAATTTTCCTCATCAGCTGCAAGGGTCCTCTTGAGGAGCCAGTGTTGTTGTTCTTGGCTCCTAGGTGGCTCAAAACTCAAACTTAACAGTCCCGTGGCCCCACCACAAGAGTGTGCTCAGATTCCACTGGGCAGCCTTGGACGAACTGTTAATGTTGATTACTGGGGATAAAGTAGCTCCGTGGCTGTGGTTCCCTGGTAGGGGACGAAGCTGTCATGTCTGAGTGGTCTCTCCTGACCAGACACTTCATATGAGAAGAAGCTTGGCTGGGACCGTCTGTACCTGCTCTGAGGACATTCCTGCCTGCCTGAATTCACTCGGGAGCGCTCTCTCTCTCTCTCTCTCTCTCTCTCTCTCTCTCTCTCTCTTTATTGAGTGTATGGTGGAAGAGTGAAAATGGGTTAAAAGAGAGAGAGGGAGGGTGGGCCGTCTTCCCATGCCAGGATGATCCATGCCCTGGGAAGGAAGGCAGCCAGTCTGTCCAATCGGGCTAGTATGTAGTCATGGTGCTTTATCAAAAAGACTTTGGTTCTGGCCTCCCATTTGATTCCCAAAGGGCATCCTGGGAACCCTGTCTCACGATGGTCTAAACACTAATAGGGAAATAAGTTCCCTATTAGTGGGTGAACAATCCAATGCTTGGTGAATTCTATTTCACAATGATAGGAAGAGCCTACACTGAAGGATCAAAAAGTGACATCGCTATGAACGCTTGGCGGCCACAAGCCAGTTATCCCTGTAGTAACTTTTCTGACACCTCCTGCTTAAAACCCAAAAGGTCAGAAGGATCGTGAGGCCCCGCTTTCACCGTCTGTACTCATACTGAAAATCAAGATCACATGAGCTTTTGCCCTTCTGCTCCACGAGAAGTTTCTGTCCTCCCTGAGCTCGCCTTAAGACACCTTCGTGACCGTTTGACAGGTGTACCGCCCCAGTCAAAAGTCCCCACCTAGCCAGCAGACACCACCCGACCCCTCGTCGGGAACTGGGGGGCGGGCGCCGGGGGCCTCCCACTTGTCTCTTCACTTTGCCAGACTAGAGTCAAGCTCAACAGGGTCTTCTCCCCACACCCCCGCACACTCCCCCGCTGATTCCGCCACGCCCAGTCCCTTGGCTGTGGTTTCCCTGGATAGTAAGTGTGGACAGTGGGAATCTCGTTCATTCATCCATTCATGCGCGTCACTAATTAGATGGGGAGGTATTTGGCTACCTTTAAGAGTCATAATTGCCCCTGCTGTTACTCAAGCTTCATTGAATTTCTTCACTTTTGACATTCAGAGCATTGGGGAGAAATCATGTCGCATTGCTATGCTTTGTTTTAATTAAACAGTTGGATTTCCGAACCTGGTCTGCACCAGTTCTAAGGCGCCCGCCAAGGCGAGGCACTTTGCAGAAAACCGCGCTGAGGGGGTGGGGGTGGGGGTGGACCGGCAGGGGAACACCGACCAGGGATCCCCCTGGCCCAAGGGATGGTGGGAAGGGGAGAACAGTCCCCCCTCCTCCCGTCCCGCACCCCTTCTCCTCACCTCACCAGTTCTTTCGGGAACTTCCTGCCTCTGCCCTGCACAGTCAGGGGCAGAGCACCTCTGTGAAGTTCCTTCCATAACCACTGGCACCCTCACTCCAGGTTTCTTCTGAACCATCCTGGCCCTGCTCCTGTCACATCCCTCCGCCATCAAATGTCCCTACTAACTTGATGGCGATGACTCTCTAGCGCAGTCCTGGCAGCGCCCCAAAGTAGGGATTCCTTAGCCACCCACCCCATGGCCGTCCCACTCTAATATCCCAGTCTCTCCTTTCTGTATGTCTGCAGGTCTAAATTGCTCTTAGTGATGTCAGGTTTTGACAAGTATTTTGAGCCGTGTTAGGGGCTGTTATTCAGTTTTCCTGCGGTGTTGGTTGCTGAGGTGGCCCCAAGAGTGTCCTGTCCTGGGGGAAATGTGTGCAGGCCTCCCTTCAGATCTATGCTTGGGGGAGGGATAGAGGGGGAACGTTAAGAGGCTGGCATAGTTTCTACCTGCAACTGAAACTGTTTGGTGGACTTCAGAGGAGGCTCCCTGGGCCTGAGGTTTGCCTCCCAGAAATTTACACTCAATATAGAACAGACACATGAGCAACAGTAAATATGAAAGGATCAAACACATTATACCCTAAATGTCCACTCAATGTAGCCATTTGCACTAACTAGTGCAAACCTTATTTTACAGCCAAGTGGCTGTGAGCGCCAGGGATGTAGGTCACTGACCTCCTAAGATGGTGTTACTCATTATAGAAGTTTGCAGCGGCACAGACAGTTGCAGGGTGCCAGGGGAGATGCAGTGACCAGGGAGGAGGGAGGAGGAAGAAGAGGAGGCGGGAGGCTGGCTGGAAGACTGTGTAGTTCCAGAAGGCTCCTCAGAGATCATGCCATTCACATCCAGCAGCCACCAAGTTCTGTCTTGTGACCTTAGCTAAGGTGTTGTGTGTGGGAAGAGCATGGCTGTCCTCCAACAGTGAGGTGGCCTGGGCTCTCACTGGGCAGGCTTCAGGGACAGCTCTGTCAGTGAACCTGAAGCAGGGCCAAGGGCATCTGTAGGCCTCTGGGGTGGAAAAGCTGAGTCCTATGAACCTGGGTCTCTGGGGTAGGAGGTCGAATGATAGTGGGTGAAGCCATGCAGTGCCCTCCATGTCTGCCCTCCACAGGGGCCAACCTGAAGCCTGCACTTAAATATGGGCTAGCTCTTTGTGTTTCCCCAAGGATGTATTTTATTTCTGATACCCCTCCTCCCAGCCCGCCTGCCTCTCTAACCAGAAACAAGTCTCTGTGCTGGAGGAGGATTTCTCAGGACAGGCATTCACTTCATGGATTGTCCTATGATCTGGACCTTCCCGGCCTTGACAAAAAAGCAGCCACGGTGGCTCTTTCCTTGATCTTGGTTTCCTCAAATTGAAAGCCAAGGAAGAGGTGGAGGGTGTGGTGGTCTTTTCCCTCTGCTCACCACATCCTCATCACACTCTCTTCCCACCCCTCACCCCTCCTCACCTCGTCCACCCTTTGCTGTCTCCAGCAAGAGGGGCCGAGAGGCGCATTGCAGAATTACCTCCCTATCTGGAAGGCAGAACACACTCTCGAATATGCTGAGCACCCGGTGCCCCAGGCCCTCTCCTGAACCTTAACATAAATGGTGACAACTCCCAGCCGTCCTGCCCCTGTCCCCATGAAGAGCCCCTGCCTGGCTGAGAAGGGTTCTCCTACTCAGTGTTGTAGCCTGGCGTCCAAAACCAGGGTGCTGCTTAGCAGAGTCTGAGGGCCTCTGCAGAGACAGTGAACTCGCTGCCTTCCCAGGAGGTCAAGTGTCTGGATGGACCAGATCCCTCATGATGAGAGTCACAAATGTGAGGAAGAGGAACCGCAACTGGGGATTCCTGAGAGGAGGAAAGTAGGGCAGAGGAAGCTGAAGCGCAGGCGGGCTCTTTCTCAGTTTTTGCTGTTGCTAAGTGATTTTCTGAATTTTAGGAGCCACGGGGACCAACAAGAGGGGTCGATGGAGGAGAGAACTCAGGGCCCTGCTGCTCCATGGACCGTGTTACTCCACATTATTCACCTCAAGACACTACCAGTGTCCCCTCGTGTCTGAGTCCTCATTGAGGGCCTGGACTCCTTCAGCCTGCAGTGGGGATGGATGGAGGTCCCTGGTCTCTATAGTTTCCCATCAGTCCAACTCCACAGCTGTGACCGGGAAGGGATGTCTATATCATGCTGTTTCTCTGCAAGGCCATCAGTCTCCAGAACCTTCTGTCCATGACATCGACTTCAGTCACTGTCCTTTCTCCTTAATAGCACCTATGGCCTTTTCCCTTGTCTCCCATGTTCAACTGCAGACATCTCTAAGAACATGGATGAATATAGACACCCTCCTGTCCTGACCATTACTAGGTCCATTCCTCTAAGTGTGGAGTCCTTGTGATGCATGGGCCTTAGGATGCAATGAATCCCATGTTGAACAACTAAGTTGTTGCTTAGCATCTAGCATGATGTTAGGTGCTCGGAAAAATTTGAATTTTCATACCAACCCCACACATTTCCCTGCCATTAAGGTGATAAATTAAGTGTAGCAGTGATGACAGCTTCTCCAAAATCTCTCAAGTCTGTAGTTAGGACTTGGAGGTGGACATTCGTAGGAAGCAGGGACCTGCCAGTGTTTGCATCAGACGTTGAATCAAACAGGAAGAGAGCTGGAAGTTCTCACGTCAGAGAATGGAATGGGCTTACCTGGTGTCCAGGCAAGCCCTGTAGCTGTCTAGAGCCACGGCCCCCAGAGGGTGTGTCCTTTTGGCTCTGCTGCCTACAGGTTGTATCCTGGGTCTCAGATGGATGCAGATTCCAGACTCATGCTTGGGTGAATGAGGGGTTGAGCTCAGCCAGGGTCACGTATCTCTTTGCTGTCAGTGCTCAGCCCGGCCCTGAACTCCTCACGTCCTGAATTCTGGAGCTAGCAGACCTGACGGTGCTGTGTGGAGATTCTCACCCACCACCCGGCATCTGTTAGAACATTGTCCCCATGTTCAAGGCTGTCCCCGCCAGGTCCTTTCCTATGAGAGTCCTTCCACTGAGTCACACCCAAAACCAAGACCTGAATCCTGTGTGCTGTGCAAAAGATGGGCTGCCAAACAGGACCCAGGGCTTTGAAAATCCCTGAGGCAGAGGAAAGATCTGCCCTCTGGGCAAGATTCAATCTCAACAGCAGAGCAAGGAAGGCGACTGATGCTCAGAGCATACAAGGCTGAGGCACGCGAACCCTACAACAGGGTTTCTGAAGCAGTGTAAGAGCCAGACTTCTGCACACCCGTCCTTTCCCTGTGACTGCACAAGCCCTTCCCTCAGTATCTGGAGGATGCACACTGACTGCCCTGGGCACAGTCTCCCATGACTTCCCAGCTCTGGTATTGCACCTGAGTGACGACACCCACTGTTTCCAGAAATCAAACCTGCCCTGTCAGCAGTCTGACATCTGGAATCACAGGCACGAGTAGGAAGCTCTACACTTTAGGGTTTCAGCTGAGGTCTTGGAGTGTGACATGCGGTCACCTGCTCTTTCCCCTGTTGCTCTCAGACCCTCCCTGGGTCCTGCAGAGTCAGAAGCCCCAGCAAGACACTGTTTACCCTGATCTCACTGGAAATCCTCAAACACAAGAGCTGCAGCAATTCCCCCTCAAACCTACCCTCCTTCACTCCCCAGGGCCCTGAATCTTCCGTATCAATTCTAGCAGCGTTGAATTCCAACTGTGACGGACACATTTTGGGCTCAGACTTCAGGGTGCAGGCCCCGAGGCAGGTTGAGATTAGAAACTTGAGAGCACTCTATTTCCAATTGTGGATCTAGGCACTGATGGCATCTCCCTATGTGGGAAACTTAAAGGGCGGTTGGTGTGATCATGGGATTGGCTCTTCATTGGTATCTGGATTAATTGAAAACTGGGTAATGACTGAATTAGGTCCAAGTGATAGAAAGGGTAGTGATTGCCAAGCTGAACAGTGGAGACAGGAGTTCAAGGATGAACTAGATGTGCCCACTCTCCCCATGCTCCCTGCAGAGGACTAGCCACCTGGATGGGATCACTCCTGGGTTCCCTAGTGCTCCCGAGGCAAATACACATGTGTGCTTCTTTGGGACAGTGAGGTCAGTGTCCAGGCCCAGAGGGATTCCCAGCAGAGCCACAGTTGAGGTCTGACCAGGGCCCTGAAAACTCTTTTCTAGATGTGACCAGAGCTTGGGAGCTGGTGGGATGGGGGAGGGACATGGTGCTGTCTGCAGGAGCCCTGCCCCTTGCTCCTGACCCTGCAGCAGAGCCCCAGCAGTTATCTCTAACTTCTACAATGTGGGTCCCAATGGGCTTGAGTATCTGGGTAAGAACTCTTCCCACATCTGAGAGAGACCCTCCTCACACGTGAGCATTTGGCAGATACTCATGGGGCCTAAGCAGGCGGCCAAGGGCTGAGCCTAGGCAAGGCCTGAGTCGTGAGGAAGAGATAGGCCCTGCCCAGCAGCAACCATGTAGGGCCCAGATCCCGCTGCCCATGAGTGGGACACGGGATTAGGCATGGTGATCCGAAGCATTCCAGAAGCAATGCCAATGTGATGTTGTCTGGACCACACAAGAGACCATGGGACCAGCCGCTATCAATGATGGCCTCACCATGCTCTGCAGCCCATGCCCTCTGTCCTCCCTGCAAAAAGAATGACCGCGGGGGTCTACCTGTGACTACCCTGGGGGAATCGCGTCACGTCACTGCCTAGTTGAAACCTGCTTCTAGGCCAGACAACACGTGGGTGTGCAGCCCACGCAAAGGCTGACTGCCGGTCAACTTTTAGAAGCAGGTGAGAAATAGGAAGTGATCCCTATCCCTAGCGCAGTTCTGTACATTCCTTGCTCTGTAGCCTCCCTCAGTCTGTCCTAAACCTGGGTCTGTCCCTGCTGACCTGCATCTTCCAGTCTGAAGACAAGAGGCCTTTGTGTCTTCCTGCCCCCCACATAGCCAAGTGTCTAGCATGCCACGGTGGCCGGAGAAGGAACCGAACAAGAAGGAAGTAACTCCGACTCCTTGGGCGTCAGATGTCTGTACTCTGTAGGACTTAGTTCAGCCAGGACACCTGCAGTCCACTTGCACGCTCACGCCATGGGGGGGTGGGGTGGGGGGGGCAGCACAAAAACAGCCGCTGTGCAGACAGCCACGGCTGAACTCAGGTGAGGATGCAGACTCAGTCTAACTACTAATGTGACCTCCTTGCCGGCTGCTCCATATCCTCCATTGGGAGCCCCAGCCCTCTCTCTAAGCCCCGCCCCCTCTGCAGAATGCCCTGCTTTACGCCTCACCCCCTCCTCAGAATGCCCTGGGCAGCTGTCAGGTGCCTCTGGGAAAATGCTCTCGAGATTGGGGATGTCTTGGGGCAGCCTCACTATGACAAGCTTGCTCCTGGGAGGTGAAGTGACAGTCTGATGTTATTTAGTTGTGCAGTCTTTCCAAATAGCCGAATCCAAAATTGTCCTCAAGTCCAGAATCGCCTCGTTTTTTATATGCAAATTTGCGTGGGCAAATTGCTTGACTGGATTCCTTGTGACGGACTTCAGGTATGGTCTGAACCCATTTTGCGTTAAGCCGGACAGGACCGTAGCTGGGGATCCTCCTGTCCCACAGATGAGTTTATCTTGGTACTTGGCAATGTCTGGCTTACCTTCTCCTAGGGTGCTCACTCCGTGAAAAAAACCCCTTGCCTCTTTCCACTCCCTGTGGCTTGTTACACAATGTGTGGGAAAGAGCTGGTGTAAGTGATGCCAGGTTCCCCACCTGAGGAATGCAATGCTCTGTTCCTGGCAATTATTCTTCTGAAGAGAACCATTTGGCCTCCGTGGTGAGAGCCAAAGTAACTCTGTGCAGACTTTGCCTTTTAAAGTCCCACCAGACATGCATGTGCTGTGTGTCTATCTCTGAGAGGGGTGCCTCACTGCAAAGGGAATCCTGGCCCAGCACTGTGCGATGACGATGGACTAAGGATTCTGATACCTCTTGTAGTTTCAAGGCTCGGGGGATGTGCGCAAGACCAGGAATGGAGCACCCGCGGGGCGCGCACATGCGGAGGCGGGGGAGGGGGGGGAGGGTGAGCCTTTGCACTGACAAGCTGAAGGAGCACGATTCTGGCATTGCTGTGCCCTGGCTGGTGTCATGGTGTCATATAGTATACAGAGGAAAGTCACAGGAATGAAGTCAGCTTGGTGCCAGTCTCATAGTTGAAGGTAAACGTGTCTCCCATGAGGTGGAGGAAGGACAAAAGGAACACGGATCCCACAGTTAAGAGTTCTGGTCCCGTATTCTCTGCACACGGCACCCACGTTCCACATTCTCAAGTCCTTCTTCCTTCATACCTGAAAGGAACAGACATGAGGTCACTCGCCTTGCTTGAGTAATCTATGTGCAGAATGAGGGTCGGGGTGGGAACCATTCAGATGTGGTTCCCAGTTCATCCAGGTCAGTCAACCATGAACAGCGATCTTTAGACACCTTGTGGACACTTTCCCTGATGGTCTTTGTGCTCCCTGCCCCTTGTTTATGGAGCTGTATAGGGGTACAGAAAGTTTATAGTTTGTTGTTGATACTTCCAAGGAAGGGTGACAAGAGATAGATCTGGTTTCTGAACCTTGTTCCTGTCTGTTCCAAACTTCCAGCTTGAAAGGACGTCCTTAGTTCATGAGGTGACTCACTGGCCTCCCACTCTCTGAGACAGTTTGTGGACAGAGTCAAAGGCCAACCCCCAGGATGAGAGGGCTGTTGGCTTTGGGCGAACTGATCTCTGGGGAAGGCAGAAAGCGGAGAGGCTGTTCCGTCCGTTCTGTGGCAGGTACCACAACCAATCAACACCTACCCGGTGAAACACCAGCAGAAAAGACTGGAGGTCTGTGTTAACTCTTGTCGACTCTGAAGAAGTACCTAACAGAAGCAGCTTAAGGCAGGGAGAGGTTTATCTGAGCACCTGGTATCGCTCACTGTTGGTCTACCATGACATGGTGGCGGTACGGGCTCTTGTCCGTAGCTATGGGGCATGAGACTGTTGGACAGCCAAGAGCTGAATGGGGGATACAGAAACTGCACATAATTAAGTTTATAGTTAGTCGTGATACTCCCAATGAAGTAAGGGATAGCAAAGAGTATTAGAGGGTCAACCTTTAACTTTCAGAAGCCGATTCCCTGCCTTGTGCCAGTGACCCAGCTCTACCCAACAGCCATGACTCCTGTCTTCAAGTTTCCAAAGCTGAAACACCAGCTGGGGATGAAGTGCTCAAACACATGAGCTTGCAGGGTTATTTTAACACTCAAATTATAACAACATCTGAACTTGGGGGTGGGGGGTGACTGATTGGTAGGTTGGAGATGTGGCATCTTACGATCCTCATATGGACCCTGCAAGACATCACCTGTGTGTGTCTTTATGCCAAACTCTAAATGCAAATCTAGTATGCTCCTTGCTCCTCTGTGGCCTCGCTACTGTATTTGCCTCAGTAAGAGCTGCTAACTAACTAACTAACTATATGTCTGGGGCGGGGGAACGACTAGAGAGCCCTGAATTGTAACTAGTGTCTGATGCGAGGGTAGTCTTGTGGCACCATCTGCTTATTCTACCTGGGTTGTGTGTCAGAGCTAAACTGCAGGGACACACCAAAAGAAAGGATCATTTTGTGCTGGAGAACAGGACTCTCTAAAACAATCCTGATGAGAAAGATTGAAAGGGTGAGGGGGGGAACAGCTCTTGATTTCTGAGCAGCCACTAGAGGCCACCACAGCTGAGAGCAACAGCTGTTTGGTTGAAATCAGGCAATGGGACCAGGGAAAGGCGGTGGGCTGAGCACCAGGGACTTGGTTCAGTGCTTGGCTTAGGAAATGTAAAACAAGAGAGCAATATACAACCCCCTGGTTATTGTTGTCTGGGAGAGCTAAAACTAAAATCACCGAAATGAGAGTGAGGTTGGCCCTTAGGTGTTGGACCGAGCTCAGACAGATGTCTGTAGGAATGATGGGCTCAGAACTGCCCACGTGTGGGAACTGTGCCCTGTGGCTGAGGGAATCTGTTCTCCACGGAGGGAACACAAGTGCTCAGAAACCAAAATGAAGGAAGGGCTGACAGCAGAAGGTGGTCGACCAGAGAGATGGCCTCATTCAAAAGCTTCCTGAAGGAGGAACAGTGAGGAGCAGCATTATGCTTTAGTGACCCAGGGACTGTGGCACCTACTGAATGCTGCATGCAGTGTGTGTGTGTGTGTGTGTGTGTGTGTGTGTGTGTGTGTATGTGTGTGTGTGTGAACATAC
>JADRCD010000341.1:483-12557 GCA_019843815.1 Montemys delectorum
TTATTTCTGGCTGATTTGGGTTCCTACTATCTGGAAATGCAGCCATTCTGTTACTCATCTCTCTCCTGGTCTTTCTTTGCATTAATTTCCCTTCAAGGGAAAGCAGTTCAGCAGCAGCCCAGCCATCCTGTTCATTAGGTCTAGTCACATGTGCTAAGTCCTTGTACTTTGATCTACACCAAGCATAAGTAGCAAACAGTACCATGAGCTGACTGTCCATGTCTGTCCTCTTCGTTTTCTCAGAGAATGCTGACACATGTTCACCAGTTGACAAAGACAGTGCGAGTACAGAGTCCATGACAAAGGTAACAAGGCCTCTCTTTTCTATAAGATAGAAAAGTTACTTTGGTAATGTTATGTTTCTGTCAAATTCCCATTAGAACAATAGAACTAAACACTGACATCTGGGTATTAGAGATTTAGCTTAGGGAAGGGGAAGAAATAGAAGTTTAGGAGCTTGTTCATGCCTGAATAGAGCATAAAACTTCCAGTGTCGAGTAACATAGTTTGTATACAGAAACCTTTTTATCTGAATAAAAAAGTTCCTCATTAGATAAATGGTACGTAATATTTTTTCAAAAGTTAACAGGCATATATCATCTATAAAAATGTGTGTTTTTCCTTAAGGGTCCACTCCTGCTGGTTCTTGAGTCTGTCATCTAGATTGAGTTTGAGTCATTCCCCAAAACTATGTATTAGGAAGCTTCATATACCAGATATTTGAATACTGAGGATATAATACATTTAAAACATGAGCATTAATGCAAATAATTGGAGCCCCCATAGAGGGATTAATCTCACAAAACAGATTACTAAGTTGGTCTGCCAACCAAAGGTGCTCTGATCTAACCTTGAGTCAACATAAGTGTACAACATTTTAGTTTTTGTCACAAAGTGCATATACTGGGATTTCTGTGATATCGTCATATAAAAGTATTTATTATACAAGTCCTTTTTGTGTCTTTTTCCCATTCTGCTTTACACTGTGTTGTATCACGGGGTAAACCAAAGAACTATGGAGGTAGAACTCAGCAGGACCTGAGCCTCAAAGTGTTTTCTTTCCTTTCAATTACAGGCGGAATGCAGAAGGTTCAAATGTTGTATGTATTATGGAATTTCTTTCTCAAGAAACATTTTAGATAATTGTATAAATACTAGCTGTCTTTTGTCTGGTACACTACCGTGATATGAGATTTCTATTGGGAGTGAAACTTTGGAGTTTAAAGGGGAAAAAGTGATACCCTAAGTACCCAATCATGGCCATATGTCTACTATAACTGCATTCAACTCTATACCTTTATTTAAGGGGGAGTGGGAATTTTGTGCACCAGGCAGTAACTACATAAGTTTTTCCTCAACACAATCCACTTCCCAGTGACAAATTTGTCAATTCAAAAAGGAAGATACACATTTTACCTAAAAAATGTGTTTTAACCTTGTCATAAGATGTGCAACAGATTTATTTCTTTGTGTAGTTCTCAGGAGAATCATAACTAAAGGTGTAGAGATAGGTCATCAGCCTCTGTAGCCATAGAGCTCAAGAAATACTTACTATTTCATTAAGAGTTCTACAGTCTCTGTGAGAGAGTGTTCCAGTTTCCTAGCATCTGTCTACAGTAACCCAACCTAGTGACATCCCATGCACTGATGAGCAACAACAGTCGGCAGAAGCCTGGGCAGTGCTCTTTATCTCCCAGAAGACATTAACAAGTATGGTTGATGGAAAAGTCTTCATGGTTGATCAGATCAGAGAATTTGACTGTAAGAAGATACTACATTTGAAAAAAAAGGCTGAGTGTGTTTGATAACTGGACTTACAATAGAAAAGGCTCATTACAGTTAGAACTGGTGAAAAGGCTTAACAGTTTAGACAATATTAAAATGATCTCAAAGAGCAATGTTATGGGCAATTTGTGGGCAATGTCTACCAAGAACTCCAGTCGGCCCTTGATTATTGAGCAGTGCTGGATTGTTCTTTTTGCTCTACGTACATCTTTAAATGTAAGCTCAAATTTGAGTTGCAATATTACTTCTATCACTGGTGGTCAGTCTTCATGCTGCCTGCTGAGCCTAAGCACTCAGTGGAACTGTGAGTTCTAGGGACAGAGGTTGGCTGGGATGCTGGCTGTGTTAAAGTGCCTTCACAGTCAGGCCTTTGACATGAAAAGGATGTGTCACAGAGAGCTAACATGGGCAGAAGGTATAGTCCATTTGGTTTACTGTATTCCTAGCATGGGAAAAGTCCTAGTTTTGATCCCACTGACTATAATATATGCCCACGGGGGCACACTTGTGTGAACACAGATCTCCTGAACTGGAGTGAAGAAAATCATAAATTCAAACTCATCCTTTTTATGTAGGTATTTTAAGCCTAATCTTAGATTAGAGGTATTCTGGAAATTGGAAAAAGCACATATAAGGAGTGGGCTTGAGGCAAATGTGCCCTGGAAGAGGGGATTTTAGAAACTGGACATTGAGGAGTCAGAGTAGAGCAGGTATGGTAGAAACTTAGTGTACCACTTAATGTCCCACACTGCCATTCCAGCTTCAATTTATCTCGGTTGTCCACACAGTGGCTGAGGATGCTTGTCATCTAGAAAGCCACATGCATATATATCATCCAAGTGCCAGACCACTTTTCATGCCTGGTCATGTTGAAGGCATCAAGGTTTAGCCAATATAAGACAAATTTTGTTTTTGCCAAACCATCTCATGTGATAACTTGATTTAAAATGATTTGAAGTCTAAGGATTTCTGAGATATATAAAAGAATCTATAATCCCTGATGAACCAAATCATTCACTAGGAAGCATGTGACAGGTTGGAGATGCAGAAGGAAGGCCACATATTTGTACTAAGGCAGAGCTCTCTACTCCTTTTGGATAAAACTACAATTTTGAGTCAGGGATTGAAAGATACAGAAACCATCTCTCTCTCTCTCTCTCTCTCTCTCTCTCTCTCTCTCTCTCTCTCCCTCTAGCTGCTTCTGTCAGAACTTGATCACAATAAAAAGAATATATAACTAATATGGTAGCCAAAGGTGAAAAATAGGAAGTAATACAATATTCTACATTTCCCAGCTCCTCTAAGGCAATGTCATATGTTCTCTATGACTTGTAAATGCCATGATTAAATAAAAAATGAAAACTCAACAACAACCATGTTCCTGTTCTGAATCCAGTGGCATACTCACTCTGAATTCAGCCACTAGAGTCTAGCTAAATTCCTCTGGAATTTAACCAACATCATTTCTGACAAACATCTGGAATTTAACAAACAAAGAGCATTTCCGCTATACATGAGCTTTTATTTATGGTTCACCATGTAGACTTACCTTTTAAACCTGAAAGTCTCATGGGAAGTCCTTCTGAAACATATATTGTTTGAGAGAAAGCATGGAGAAAACAAGAAATGTATGAACAACATTGCGTTCCTGTGTTTCTCGGAGGGATGGGGCTCCCATCTGGTACCATGCCCATATAACACACTCAAGTCCTGCTGCTCTTACTGTATTGTCATAGCCCCACAGTGTAGACATTGCCTAAGATGTCTCTGTAATGCTCAGTCACAACATGTGGTGCTTCCTGAAGCACCATCCTAACTGGAAACAGGAAATGAGATCATTTTTACAAACACATAACCATGGTTAATTTTCTGTTTTGCTGCCATAAAGCTAACATAACTCTCCCTGTTGTGAATGTATCCCCAGTTCCTTCAATCTTGAGAAGATTTTATAAGAAGGACCCAGGACCCTCCCAGGCTCCAGAGGAACCTCCAGTTCTTCAGAGTACTGCCAAAGGACCACCACAAATAAGAAAAATAGGTAATGTAAATACTGAGGATTTGCTTCAGTTACCTGTAGTAGTTGATTACCCTGTGTACCTTATGTAAAACCATGAATAGATTTAGTATATTTTTAATACGTGAAAAATGCTAATGTATCTATCTCATCAGTAGAAATAACAATCCTAAAATCTACAAATGTACCTAAAAGTCACTTTGGCTCTCATTGAATAACATGAACTAGAGGAAACTTGAGGCACATGTTGGATGAGCCAGTGTGGCTTCACCTGATGTAGGCAGGACTAGGTGAGCCACTCTCTGTACTACTTACTCCCACATGTGGGTTATACATATGGATTAGATCTGAAGAATCTCCAGAGTAGAGTTGAAACATATAAAAACCTTCTTGGTCGGGTTCAGTGGAAAAGGGTCCCTCAGTGGTCATGTTTCACTCTGTGCTTGGGAGTATGAGATAGTGGGAAAGAAATCTGTAAGGAGAAGGAGAATGGAAAGTTTCTCTGATTTTTTTCTTTCAGAGGCACAAGGATAAGCCATAGTTGTCCATGGAAATGCTACCTAAATTATTTTTCCACCCCTTTTAACAAAGTACTTTGAGAAAAACAACCTACCTATTTTCCCCTTAGCTTGAGAATGCTGGGCATCTATAGAGAGAGAAGCCCTAAGTGGTGTCACATTATAACCACAGGTCAATGTTTACACGTTTCAAGGGCACCCAGAGAATGGCATAGCTTAACTAGTAGAAAGATTTTTGAGTTTGGCCTGGAAAATGAAGGTCGACTGTGTGACTTTTTAGCTTATTTGCAGGCTCTTCTTCTCACCTCGCACTGACTAGTGTGTAACATGAGTAAGGCAATGGAGATTAGAGAGCTGGCACTGTCTTATAACCACTGACCTAGTAGGTGAGGAAGAACCTTGACTTTGGCCCAGCTTAGGGCATTTTTTCGTTCATTCTGAGATTATAAGATGCAGAGGGTGGACTTGATAGTTTCCATGAACTAGTATCCATGCTAGGGCTTAGAAACATTATTTCAGCCCTCCTAGGACCTATCTGGATGATGCCTGTCTATCCTCTGCTTTAGTTTGCTTGTATATTTCACTCTTGGAATAAGACGTCCATTTCCTCCAAGTGTCTTTAGTAGGTGTAAGGTGGTATATCTGGTTCTCCTTCATTCTCTTTGTGTACTGCTAGATTTGGCTCACCTTTTACATGCCATCTGTGTAATTTGAGTAGACTTTGTATTGACTGTAAACTCAGGTACTCCTGCTTCTAAGCAGTGTGCTCCATAAGGACCCAGGCCTCTCCTCCACTCCACGTTCTTCAGTCTCCTATCTCCTTATAAGCTTTTTACCACATCCTTCTCCAACATCTTCCTCCTGATCAGTATCACCTTGACTCTGATCACCGTGCCACTGAGAAAACCACCAGACAAGCATGGTCGGTCGGTCCATGCTTTCAGTAGCAGGTTACTTAGGAAAATCGTCTTCCCGTCCATGGACAGAAATTATGTAGATCTATTGGGCCATTCCAAAAATACTGTCTGCACCAGAGAAAAGCTATGCAGTAACACCACCTCAGTCCTGATTCAACACAATTTCTAAGGTTGTCCTTTCCCTGATCTATGACTGTCCCTTTGTAGTCCATGCACTGAACTGAGGAGTGGATCATGACACCGCTGGAGGTTAAATGCCACATAGTTCATTGTGTTTGAACAATCACCTTCTGGGTTGCTGTGAGCCTCACTTGGTTTCCAGCATCCTGGGGTACCCCGATGTACTGCAGAGGGGAGACATTTTCATACTCTTTATTTTCTTATGTTCACTGCTACCACTCTATAAACTACATTCCATTGGATTCCCTAAATTATCTGATCCCTGAGAGATTATCCTTGAGAGTGTACTAGATGCAACCTAGCATAAGTTTAAATTCAAACTGTTTCTTGGTCTTAGAAGACCAACTCTCTGCTCTTTAGGTGATTGATATGAGTAAGAGACTTGAAACATTGGAAGACCATCTTGCTCTCATCTTTTGCTATTGGCATAGTGCAAGTGTTCCATTTTCCTTTTCATCCTTGCTCCTCTTTGACTCAGTGCTTTCACCCATGATGCTTCAGCAACCACTCTATCTAGGCTTTAGAGCACAGATATCTTGGTGTATAAGTTAAGCAGTGTTCTCTAAGGAAGCCATGGCCCACAGCACCAGTGATTAACAGTTACTCTGTCTTTCTAGGTCCACAGAATGTACCAGATATCAAACAAATATTTTGTAGAGAAGAAGAGTTCGAACCTCATGATGAGGTAAGGTGACTTTTCCTTGGCCGAAATACAAACATTGCTGTCTGAATTTCCTATCTCATTTGCACTTAGCTCTCAAAATATGTTAGCATTGTTATGCATACTATGCTCTGTTTTCTGGGATGATAGAACAGTCTTTTACCGATGAAAGCCTTATGGAGAAAGAGCTTTTGTGAATGGCACAGTGAGATACAGGATGGATGCTAGCACCTATCCCTCTTGGAAATGATATTCTTCCTTGAATTAACTACTTTGCAGTTGATGACTGAATGGGAGTTAAAGATACATCAGTCATAAAAAGGTCATGGGTTTGTCACAGATATATCTTATCTTTTTCGGCATCTATTAATAGTGGCAGTACCATGACTTTTTAGTACCAAGGAAGAGAAATAAAGGCATGTGCCTACAAGTCACATGGAGTTGCCCTCATAATGTCTGTCTTTCTGTAATTTCAGGGCTCCTGGGAAGAGTACCAGAGCTGTAAGTATTATTTAACTCCTTGCTGAGAAAAATATGGAAATGCTAAAATAGATCTGGCATCTCTTACTGGCTTCTCTTTGACGGGCAAACCAACCTGTTGTTTCTGAAAGCAAGTCAAAATGGTTTGTTGTTGGTGGTGTTGTTTTGTTGTTGTTGTTTTTAAGATTCTTCTAGAATACTTTCATAGTCAAGTTTCTGTGAGACTGCATACATAAAGAATGCTGGGGTTTGTGTGCTTCGTGTCTTGTGATTTTGAGTGTATGTGATTCTGTGTGGTGTTATAGTTTATGGAAGACATAGTTCATACTCCCATAAGTGCTTTAATTGAAATTTATAGTTTATTTTCTCATTGGTCTCCATGGCATTTGTGCCTGGATATTGTTATCATCCTGGCTTCAGAAAACAACCTAAGAATCCCTGGCTTTCAAAATTGTATGCAGAAAGAAAGTGAAAACATGAATCCACTCCTGCCGGGCAATGTTCTCGCTTCCTTGGTTGAGCCTTAAATTCATCTAAGAAAATCTGAAGACATTAGTATCAGGTCTGAGAGTGCAGCATGTAGTTCAGAGATGCTGCCCATCCATGATGAGTTGTGTCTGTTGTCCGGTTAACTGCATACATATATGTAAACAAAGATGTTGCCACAGAAGCTTGAAGACATTCATGTGAAAAGTCCAAAGACTCCCTGCTGTGTCTGGTCATTTTACACGGTTCTTTGAAGTTAAAAGCAAAACCTGGACTCTAAGGTGGCTACATCAGTAGGTTTTGGACTCATCTTAGAAGCTGACCTGAAACATAAAATTAAATTACTGAAGTACTATATTCCACATGATAATAACACTGTGAGAAATAAGATTTTCCAAACTTGCCTGCCAATCACCAAGGAAAGATTTAGTTGAACAGACCTGTGCAATTCTGAAAAACACCTGTTGGTAACACGAATCTAGTGTTAACAATTATGCATACTGAGCTTTAAAACTTTATTTTTCTTTAAATTAAATCATATCATTTTTCTTTTCTCTCTTTCTGACCCATCCCCATGCCCCTACCTTGTTCTCTCTCAAATTTATGCCTTCTGAACATCTTTCCTGTGTGTATGTGGGGGGGGGGGTCTCCTGTTTGGTTTTAAAACACCAATTAATCAGCTCTGAAAAACTTATACTTATAAATAACACAAAGTGTGGATCAGCCAGATGTATTTTGTATTGTTTAAAGTGGTTTTAGTTAAAGAACAAAGATCCTAGGTATCATTGGTAACATTTTATTCTAGTTTTCCCCTTTCTTGAACATCTTTCTACAGTGCAGAATCGACCCAAAGCAGTCCATGCTATCTCCATATACTATTGTTTAAACTGAGAATGTTCCACAAGTCTTTTACAATTGCTAGTTATTAACAATCTGACAGGTACCCTGTTTTATTCTAGATTTCCCAGATGGTGTTCCTATTCCAGAATCCAGACATACCGTAAGAATACATTTGTTTGCCTTCTATAGAAAGCCAGGTCTAATTGTATTCCAATTGTGTTGCTATTTTTGAAAAATAGTTTTCTCATACCGGGCAGTGGTGGTGTATGCCTTTAATCCCAGTACTTGGGAGGAAGAGGCAGGCGGATTTCTGAGTTCGAGGCCAGCCTGGTCTACAGAGTGAGTTTCAGGACAGCCAAGGCTATACAGAGAAACCTTGTCTTGAAAAAAAAATAGTTTTCTCTGTGGAATTCAGAGAATTGTTTCTTTATTTGTCTGTTTTAACAGTGGGTATCCAGCTCTCTGCTGTTATTGACATCACCATATTCATTAAAATTGAACCATAAAGGAAGTTCACTCAAAAGTGACATTCCCTGCTCTATTAAGGAGTGTGTGCCTGCAATATAAAAGAGCTAGAAAGTCTACTGTGGGAAATACTCTTTCCATCTTTACCTGTACCATTTGCAGTACCATAGGGCATATGTCTATTGTTCCCTAAATCATCCAGAGAAAGCCAGACTATTGTGATGTATATGATATGGGCCAATCCTGACAATTGTTTCCTTTTTATAATTGCAGATGGCTTCCACCATGGTAGGGAGTTGTAAGTATCTGAAATCCCTCCCTTGTTCAGGGAATGTCTCAGTGTTTCATTTCTGAGAAACCCCACTCCAGGTCCCTGTTGGGAAGGACTGAAGGTTAAATAAGAAAATGATTCTGCCATAAAGGCTCCATGGAAAGGTTTCATGTGGCACACTCTGTTCTGATTTTCTTGCAGATATAGCACAGGTTGGAGACTCAGATTTTGAACAACAACAACAAGAACTCGATAGTAAAGAGCATTTCCCTGGTAAGTAACAGAATGCTCTGTGGAGATCAGTAGGAAAGGACTAATGAAGTAGTTGAGTTGTACATTCTGCTTGCCAGGCTGAAGCAGTGGGAAAGGCATCAGTGAGATGTAGATTTGTTTGATTCTTCTTCCAGCCAAACTGGTAATGTATAGAAGCAAAGCACAACAAACCCCACTGGCAATTAAGGATGAGCCAGGGGAGTTGGGGAAATGGCTTTTTAATGAAGAGCACTGACTGCACTACCAGAGGACTGAGATTCTAATCTCAGCCCTCATATTGCTGCTCACATCCATCTGGAACTCCAGTTCCAGGGTATCTGATGCCTTCCTCTTGTCTTGATTGGCACTGCATGCATGTGGTGCACAGGCACTCATAGGCAGGCAATACAGCTGAAATTAACTTAAAAATTAAAGCATTCTCCCTGCCTCTGTCACTACCAAAGCTCCAAGCCTTTGAGTGTAATTAGTGGATCTCCTTGTGCATTGCTTGTTTGACATTTGGTGTTCACTTCTGATTGCTGATTTGCAATAGAACTGTCAGTGGAGTACAACTCTCTATAGTCACTGATATGAATCTGAGTACAAAGATCATGAAGTGTGGGCCCAATAATGCAGAAGGACATCCTGTTCTGGCTGGTCCTGCAGGATTTATCACAGCACCTCCATGGTCCTCTCTTGCCTGTTATGTCACTCTATAAAGGGAGCTCTATGGGTGGATGGCAGAGCAAGTGGTCTGGCCTCACTGCAGCACCTTCTGTAACATGAGGAGCCAAGGAGCCAGTGGAAAGCTGAGGCTAATCTGGTGTGGACCAATGTGGCTATATCTTCTGTAAGCAGAAGTGAGTGAGCCACTCTGTTTATTTTCT
Organism: Montemys delectorum; assembly: GCA_019843815.1. Taxonomy (NCBI): domain Eukaryota; kingdom Metazoa; phylum Chordata; class Mammalia; order Rodentia; family Muridae; genus Montemys; species Montemys delectorum. The sequence continues at coordinate 10,240 of JADRCD010000341.1, forward strand.
TGCAGAGGTTATAGAAGTGCAGCGATGGGAGATAAGAAAAGTACCAAGTACGCTTGCTCCTGGTAGGTAACTGAATTCTCAGTCTATACTGTCATATAGGGAATGTGTCAGTAGGGAAAAGGATAGAGAAAGAATATATGGGAGCTCATTAGCAGCCTGTGCTCTTTACACTAGACTGACCTGTAGGGTGAATGGGTCAAAGAACCTGTTGACACCTGTATTGGAACCTCTGGCCTAGTACTTGACGGTGAATCTAGAACTCTGATCCAGCTATGACCTCCTTTTCAGACATTCCTAGTTCAGAGTGGGCACATATGTTCTGAGGATTTAAAAGGCATGACCACTTGTATTCTCTTTCCAGTGTCCTTTCTGGCTTTATCCTCCTACCTGTGGCTGAACCTCATGTTCCTGCCTTGTCTCATCAGATCTCCTTGCATTGTCCTCCTGTGTATCACATCTATCCTCTGAGCACTCTGGGACTTTTGTGTACTTCATGCTTAGTATATTTCTCACCTGTCTCCTCTTGTCTAGAGTATGAATTAAAGGAGTGTATATTCCCCCAAAGGCTTCTGTGAAACCCCTGCAGTGGAGTCAGAGTTTTCCTTTATTGAGAAGTCTGCCTGCCTGCCTGCCTGCCTGTCTGTCTGTCTGTCTGTCTGTCTGTCTGTCTGTCAGTCAGTCAGTCTATCCTGTATTCTACTTTGGATGTATTGGCTCTGCCTTGCGTAAACTCCAGGACTCCTCTTTCTGATCAATGTGTCCACAGAGATGCAGGAGCCCACCTCATTGGCCACAATGTCTGACTCTGATTCTTTTATGCCCAGTCTTTCCCACCCTCTTCCCTATTTCCTGAGTAAAATGGTGATTCTGCACTTTGTGCCTATTAATCCATAAAACCCTACTACCTTGTTACTGATTCTGCTAACTGGGTTGCACTGACCACCTGATGTAACCTAACCATCTAATAAATGGTTCCCTGGATTCCTTCCCATTATGGGCCTAAGTTTATTCAGTTGTACTCTTCCCTTGAAATTTGACCTCACTTGAAACACATACAAAGTTCATGGGACAGCCAAAAGCCAAATGGGAAGTGTATACCATGGGATATTGCTTAGGGACAAGCCCAGCAAGACATAGTTGAATCTTACCAGCTCATCTGGTTCATGCCTTCCCTTGTGGAACAGGGGGAAGGGTTGTATTTGCCCCACTGAGGAAAGCAGAGGTGCTGAACTGAGTGGGGACAGAGACACTAGCACAGCATAGTCAGCAAGAAAAGCTTTGTTTCTGATGTAAGTGAAGACCCAAAGGGAACAGCCGGAAGTTGCAACCAACAATATAACAACCAATAGAATTTTTCCCATACAATGTTGATATAAGAAAGGTAGGGTATGTGTCTGCAGTCACTCACCTAATGAAGTCAATTTGATTCTTGCAAAAAATACCCAACAGTGTCCCAAAGCTTTGGGCCATAACTCATTTACTATTTTGAACCTGTTTCTACTCTATTCCTAGCGATCGATATGCTGTTTGTAGCACCACCAACATCAACCTCAGATGAAGAGTATGAACCTGTAAGAAAGAAGAAGAAGAAGAGATGGAGGAGGCGCTACTACTAATTGAAAGCCTCCCCTCCCCTCCCTTCCCCTACCCTTCCCCAGTAAGTACAGCACACCCAGGGGCTTTGGGAACTTGGAGGGTGTGAGGGGGAGTGCACAGAGAAACAGAAACAGATGTTCTGAGCCTACAGTTCACCTGGATAAAGAATTGCTATATCAAAACCTTGTACAGTTGTCAGGAAATGTTGAGACTAGAGGGGTAAATGCAGGGGGTTTGATGGGGGGGGGGGTTGAGGTTTGGAAGGACAATGTTAGCAAGATTGGTTGTCTTAGGTACAAATCCCAAGGTGGGAAGGAATCTGACATCCAAGGGAACCATCAAAACATGGCAAGTCCCCATGGAGGATTTCTTTCTTAGGGTTACTATTGCTATGATGAAATACCACACACACCTTGGGAAGGATATGTTTATTTGGCTTACATGTGCTTAGTCACAGACCATTGAGACAAGCCAACTCAGGAACTGAAACCATGAAGGAACCTGGAGACAGCATTGATGCGGAGGCCATAGAGGAGTCCTGCTTCCTGCCTTGCTCCTTAATGGCTTAAACAGCCCACTTTCTCATAGAATTCAGGATCACAAGTCTACAGTTGGCCCCACACACAATAAGCTGAGCCCTCTCACATCAATCACTAATTAAGAAAATGTCCTGTAAGCTTGCCTCTAGCCTGGTCTTGTAGAGGCAATTTCTCCACTGAGGC
>JADRCD010000342.1:7616-23499 GCA_019843815.1 Montemys delectorum
AGAGAGAGACAGACAGACAGAGAGAGAGAGAGAGAGAGAGAGAGAGAGAGAGAGAGAGAGAGAGAGAACGAAAGGAGAGTTGACTTGGACATGAGAACATGTCCTCAAGAAAAGCCTCAATTCTTCTAAACACAAATGACTGCACTGTGGTAGTAGCAAATACTAAAATGATCAGAATTTTAACTTTCCACTTACTCGTCTTAGTAGCAAATACTAAAATGATCAGAATTCTTAACTCTCCACTTACTCGTCTATCTTCTTTCCCTGACATAATTACACTTCCTCCAAAATCTACAGTGGAATACCAATAATAAGTAATAGTTAACAGACACAATATTTTACCTATTTAAGGTAAGAGATCATAATGCCAAAAATGGTACCGTCAAGTGGCATTCCATCAGAAGGCAAAAACGAGAATGGATCAAGTTCGCTGCAGCCTGTCGGGAAGGTGAAGACAACTCAAAGAGAAACCCAATTGCCAAAGTAAGTGCGAACCCAGAGCCTGAGTCTGAACAGGACAACAGATAGAGCGCAGTTCTGGAAGAGTCTGGTTTTTACGTGCTTTGTGAACACATACTACTGAAAAGTTATGGCCTAACCGCACCTCCCCATTCAAATTATGAAAACCAAAATTCATAAAGGGACAAACCATGAAAGCTTGGTACTTGGATAAAGTGCTACATATTCATTCATCTTATTGGCAAAAGTAATGCACATGAACATTTGTTTGACTAGACTCCAAAAAGACCATGATTTACAATGTAGTTGAGGATTCAACATGATCGGAGGATGTGCTCTTTCTGCTGCATAACCTATCAGACATTAATTTCTATTTGACCATACTTATAAGCATCCAGAGCTTGCCTCATTCATAACCTCAAGCTCCTCTCATGTTCCCTATCTTCTTTTCTCATACACAAAAGCACAGACTCAGGAACCTACTCCCTACATATACACAGATTCATACCCACAGACATACAGATACATGCTCAGAGGCAAAAACATCCATTCGTGCAAATATGCATGGCGACATCCTTGTAAGATTGGCTTGTATTCTTATACTATTTATTTTGAAGAAAAAGCCAGACTTGAACCCTTTGTGGGGTGGGTACTTGCCTTCTCCTTACCACTGTCACAATTAGACGTTTCGAATACCGTATTAATATAAAATCCATGTCAAGATTTTTCTGAAACTTTGTATTTTTAAAGTTACTTTTAATTTAAAGACCAACATTATGTGATAACTGCATTATCAAACTCTTTAAGAAGCCTAGCTGTAAACAAAGAGCTAGCATAGAGTCCAAAACTTACATGAAAATAGAACTATAAAAGTTTAAAGATTATGACATCTATGAACAATGTATATAAAGACTTCTTAGGGTTACATTGGTTTCTTTATTGTTTGGTAGACATAGAAATGGAATTATTTTACTACGTTGCTATTTATGACTAGAAATTCAATACTGACCATGTGTCTACTATTACAAATACATTCCCCTGTTTTTAAAACCTCCTAGGTGATGTCATAGACAGCACATCAACAGTTCTTGAGGAAGACAGTTGTCACCTGTCACATGTAGAAGTTCACATGGCCCTTGTAACATCTTCACTTTTTCTTCACACAGATTCATTCAGATTGTGCTGCAAACCAACCAGTGACATACCGCATCTCTGGAGTAGGAATTGACCAGCCACCTTATGGAATCTTTATTATTAATCCAAAAACTGGTGAAATCAATATAACATCCATTGTTGATCGTGAAGTCACACCCTTTTTCATTGTAAGTAGACTTTATGTCAATATCTACATACATATAGAAATTATTCTTGTAAAAATGTTAAGACCATACAAGACTTGATTTCAAGAGTCTCAATATTGGGCCTTCTGAGATCTGTCTTAATTCATTACCCCAATAGATGAGGAAATATTAGTAAAGAAATGTTTCCTTTATGTGTTAGCAAAAAGGCTAGTTTATATCAGCTACATAACAAATTTGAATATTTGTTTGGAAGGACAAATCTCTAGCTTTTACTCCGTCTTCAAAAGAGAAAAATCAGTGGTAATGGATACTTCCTTTTTCCATTAATTAACTTATTTACTTTGCATCCAGATCAGAGCTTTCCCTCACAGTCCTCCTTCCCCCTTTTCCTCCTACCTTTCTCCTTTTAAGTCCACTGCCAAGGGATGAACATGGAGCTCATGGAGGTCAATTGTTCCATGTGAAAATAATTCATTAAAATGAAGGTCATCTTAGCTCTAAAGGAACTTGAAAAACTCACTCACCCCTCTGTTACCCTTTCTAGAAACGGTCATACAACTTCAGTAGCCTCTCTTCTAACATGCCACCTCAGCTCTCTTTAAAGAACTAACAGCAAACCAAGCCACCTATTCTGATGACCCCACCCACACCTACACATAGCACTCTCTCTTCTAGGTCAGAAAAGCTTATCACTGAGCCTAAGTTCAGGACAAGTTCTGTGCTTTCCTGAAGCTCTCCCATCACATGTCGACCACCAGGTTGTTACTATTCTCTGGATGACTTACCCTCTGACCCACCTTCTTCCTTCAGTTCTTCTTACCTATAGATTGCCTCCATTTCCATTGATCACATGGTTGAAGTTTTTAATGAAAAATATAAAATAATATAGAAGCAAAGTTTCCACTGATCTTGTACTCTTCCTATCAAAAGTCTGAGGATGAAACTCAGGGATTAAGCATTTGCTGACTGCATGAAAAGACGTGGGTTTGATTCCTAGCTCTGAAAAAATATCGTATTCCAAGCTACCTTCATATAGTTCTTAATTTTTGTTACCATCATTTACACTGCTTGTCTGTATACCTAGAGTGACTTTAATCACTTAGCCTCCAAGTCCAAATCTGTATTCTTGACTTCTTCCCTCTGCAGTGTCTCCCAACAAATTCTCCAAGTCAGCAAACTAGTCGAATTTGAGACACAACTTGCTATCTTCATAGAGACCTCTGTGAAATAATACACATTATGTGTCTTCACAATGGAAGTGTAATGACAAAATAAATAGCCACATACCTACCCCATCACTTACGAATGCCACTTATTTTTTCAAAGGGCTCCTCTGACTCACCCTGACACTCTTCTCTTTGAATTTAAACATAGAATATGCAGCATTCCTTTTCTCTAACATACCGAGCTGTTTTTTAACTTGCATTTTGGGCTCTTGTTTGCCTTTTCATATTAATTGTATGTGTTACTCAGGTCAATATTTTACTGGGAATTAATAGTAATAAGGTGTCTCTTAATACTGAGGAAGCAAGGCAATGCTTCCATTCTATAAAAAGGTACAAACACATGCTTTGCCACAGATTTTTTTCTTTCCTGTCTAGATCAACTGTCAAGCACTGAATGCACAAGGCCAAGATTTGGAGAGTCCACTGGCGCTTAGAGTCAAAGTGATGGATATAAATGACAACCCTCCTGTGTTTTCAATGACTACATTTGTAGGACAAATAGAAGAAAATTCTAATGCAAGTGAGTCATGTGCACTACTAAAGAAACAAGTGTTGATGACTAAATTGCTGTTGCTAGGCAACAGGGCTGAGCTGTGGAACAGTAAACATCAACTGGGTGAAACTGTAGAAAGCATCCAGAACCAACAATTCAGGGAATAGTTGCAGTGTCAGTCAGCATTGGAGCACCTCCACAGCAACAAGTGGGATAGATACTCATGCCTCACACCCTGGCTCCTTGGAGATCCTTACACTACATCAAAAAGGACCTGCAGGGGCCTACAGGCTCAGAGAAATGAGAATTTACTCAGGTGGCACATGCCTTTAATCCCAGCACTTGGGAGGCAGAGGTGGGCAGATTTCTGAGTTCAAGGGAGCCTGGTCTACAGAGTGAGTTCCAGGACAGCCAGGGCTATACAGAAAAACCCTGTCTCAAAAAACCAAAAAAATGAAAAAGAAAAAAAAAAAGAAGTGTACCTCTTTATGGGAATACATTATTCAATAGAATGTATAATAACCAAACCAGGATCAAGAGCCTTCCCCTGTCATTAACCAGTAAGTCCTGAGGAATTCTGTACTCTCCATTTGCATCATTTCAAAATACATGATAGGTTGATACTCTCTTCTACTGGAGAAGATTAAAAGAGCTCATGCATTGTAAATTTGATCACCACTACAGAAACCAAGCCAGACACAGAAAAACAAATATCATCTATTCTCACTCACTTCCAGGGCACACTTGCAGAGGGATGGAGTGAACAGTGCCCAGTAGGAACAGTTTCCAGTAAGTACTGGAAACAGAACAAAGTTGATTATTTTAAGCCATTCAAAGATAACCGATCCAATTAATCTGTTTTGATGCTCAGTACTTTTTTTTATTTATTGGACATTTTCATTATTTCAAATATTTTCTCCTCCCCAAGTCTCCCCTTCAGGAAACCCCCATCCCATCCCATTTGCCCTGCTTTTATGAGGGTGCTCCCCTACCCACCCACCCACTCCAGTCTTCGTGCCTTGGCATTTCCTTACAATCGGGCATCAAAAGCACTCAGACACAAGAGTTTAGAGCTTTTCTTAACCAGAAATGAGTGCCAAAAATTGCTTCCCCTTTTCAATCAAGCTTTAATAAATGTAGTCATCCCTCTCTTTCTGGTTTGGTCCTAGAACCCCTAAAAATAAAGAGATCCATGGAGTAAATATCTTTTTATAAACCATATCTTCTTTGCATAAATGCACATACATCTCTTCACAGATTTTTAATTTTTTCTAGGTGGCAATAATTCCCAATACAATGAAAATGTCATATAAATATTTATTATCCTGTACCTCATAACATGAAAAAGTCTTTATGTACTCAGTCAGATATAATGTAAGTTCTTTGAAAATTTCCCCATTCATTATGGGCTGAATTGTGGGCGTGGAACCACAGCTCCAGAGGATCAATTGCAAAGGTTCTCTTTGCTAAAGTTGCTGCTTTTATACATTGGAAATATGTTATAAATCTAATTCCATAGGGCTCACCATAAGCACTGGAAGCATATCTCTCAAATGGTGCTAAATGGTGGCACTAAAAGTCTATTCCACTGTAGCATTTCTTTAAAAGGACTTTGACAATCTCAGAGTAGAGTTGCTACGCTCTGCCTTCCTGTACCTAAAAATTTAATTACCAAATACTCAGTAACCTAAGTGAGACTGCATACCATTGAAGATTGTTCAAAAGATGGGAAGCTAGGAGGGAGAGGCAAGAGGAGAAAAGAGGGAAAGAAGATGACACCAGGGACAAAAACAAAAAGAGAAGAGATGGGATGTCCTGGATGACTAGAAAATTATGCTAGAGACAATTTAGAGAGCAGAACAGCATTCCAGATGATGAATGAATGTCAATAGCTATGCATGTCGTTCATGTACAAATGTCATTCATCAAAACTATATACTAGATTACAAAAGAAGATAAGGACAGGACAGTGTGTGAGGTCAAACAAACATTTCCTTCAAGCTCCTAGTTACACAGCACCTACCCAAGAGTCAGTTACAATCCAAATAACAATGGCAGTTATTAAATGCCCAACATTAACAATAATATGTCTTTAAAGTACATTATCAGCATAAACATCACTCAATATTCTCATTTGCTATTAAATTCTCACATGAACTTTATAAATATTGTGTTATTACCATTCTCATTTATAACTGTGGGAATTAAGGACAAGATCATATGGCTATAAATAAGGTTGTAAAGCACAGCTCAGAAAAATATTATTCATATTTTAATGCCATTTTACTTCAACATAAGCATCTTGTTTAAAACAAGTTATGTTAGAAAAATGAAGAGTCAGGACAGCAGACTTCCTCTGACCCTTCTCTAATGTCCTGGCATCTCTTTAACTGTGGTCTTTTATTAGGACAATAGTAGAGAAAGGAGCTCTCTTATATTATATTGGTATGTTGGTGTTGTACAAAGAGGAAAGACTTAATGCACGCTGTCGGGACACAAATAACATATCGGACTGTCCTAATGTTCATTATCCAATTCTGCCAACTGCCCTTGATTTCTAGACACACTGGTAATGAAACTCAATGCTACTGATGCTGATGAGCCAAATAACTTGAACTCAATGATAGCCTTCAAGATCATAAGACAGGAGCCTTCTGAATCACCAATGTTCATCATCAACAGAAAGACTGGAGAAATCAGAACAATGAACAATTTTCTAGACAGAGAGGTAATCCTTCATCTTTTCATGGATTTTTATTCAAAGGAACTGGCTCTAAAGTAATGGTACTTAAGAGAAAGAAAAACTAAAAGAATGTGTTCAAACATTGGATGTGTGGCCCTGTACATGCTAGAGTATTCTTGTGAAAGTCAGAGGACAACTTCTAAGAGTTGTATGTCTCCTTGTATCACGTGGGATGTCTCTCAAGTTGTCAGGTTTATGGTAGGTGCATTTACCTGCTAAGCTATCTTTCCAGTCCTATTTATACTAAAAAGATTGATTTAAAACATTTTACAAACATATTTTGGTCATATGTTTTCCCCTCTTCCAATTCTTCCCGGATCTTCCTAATCTCTGTTCCCACCCAACTTCCTCTTCTCCCCCTCTTTCCCCTTCTCTCTCCCCCTCTCTCTCACCCTTCTCTTTCTCCACTCTCTCTCAAAAGAAATCAAATATCAAAATACACTCACAAAAAATAGTAAGATGAAACATTATTAAAATAAAAAATTCACACACACACACACACACACACACACACACACACACACACACACACAAATAAGAGTCTGGTTAGTGTACGTACTGCCGTGGACTTTCCTGATTTGTGGCATCCCATTGGAGAAACTATTTTCTATTTTCTAGCAGAAATCACTTGCAAATAGCTTCTTGATTAGGGATGAGACTTTGTATCAACTTCTCCACAGTGCTGGGATCTTGTCTCCTTTGAACCTGTACAGATCTGTGGATGTTTTTAGGTCACTTAAATTTCTTTATTGACTTGTTTGAAAAACACCTTTAGGAAAAAAAGGTATGGTTTTCTACGATTTTCCTTTTCTCTAAGTGTTTTTTACATGGTCCAACAGAAACATATTAACATCAAAATAATTTTAGCAGTAAAGTTCTCTAAGAAAGGGAATCAGAAGTGAAGGCCTTTCACAATCACATAGGATTCTGGTGACTATCAAGAGAAGTGCTGAAGTCCTACTCATAAATGGGAAGTATTTCTGTTTAAGCAAAAGTCTAAGAATGCTTCAATTGCTTTTATCAACTTCCAAAAGTGGAGTCACTACTGAATAGAGTCAAAGTAGAAACATCATCAGTGACTCCATTCCCACCCTCCACCTTCCACTAGACACCTCTGTACTTGTCTTAAATCCTCAGTGACTTATTCCTCATAGCATGAATCTCTAATGAACCATATCTTTCTCTTCTTAAATGTTCTGGCTGTCTCACCTTTTATATCCTTCTCCTCTCTCTGGACGCACAATGAATAAGAAATGAAGTCCTAAGGGGGGGGGGAGGTCTGTATATTATAGACTGGAAAGATAAGTGAGAGACAAAATATCCATCACTGGAAACCATGGAGCACCTTCTCAATTACACTTGTTTTTTTCTTTTGCGCTGAAATTATATTTATTGTAGAATAAAAATAAAAATAAGAATAATCCAAAAAAAGAAAAAGAAATGAAGTCAAACAAAACTGGTGCATCTTTGAGAGCACGCTGCGTAAGTGTCACAGGAAATGGACTTCACAAATTCCATAGTGAGTGATGTGAGATCTGTGGATTTTCACCTTCTGTTACCTTGTCTTCTATAGTGGATTTATGTAGATATTGAGCAAGTGTTTTCAAAGACCTCTGCATAAGTCAGACTGTCTATGCCTAGTGTGTGATTGCCTGTAATGTGTCTTTTTCAGCTATATAGCCAGTATTCCCTTGTGGTGAGAGGCTCAGACCGTGACGGAGGGGCAGATGGCATGTCTGCAGAATGCGAGTGCAGCATCACCATCCTGGATGTCAATGACAACATCCCATACTTGGAGAAGTCATCTGTAAGCAGTCCTTTTTAAGGGTTAGGTTCCCTGACTTTACATTCTTTACATCCCAGCTCTTATAGGAACGCATTCAGTGTTCAGGTGCACCTGCTACATTTGCTCGCTACAGCACCAGCATAGACACACACCTTTTCTTGAATTGTTTCTTCAGTGGGAAAAGTGGATTCGAACAAAGTATGCAATTATAAGCAGGGATGTTGTTTCTGAATGGTTAACTATGAGCAAGGTGCAGACAGCCTGGTAGACGATCTCTCCTGTGCTGTGCTCTGATACTTTGCCTCTCTTCCAGTACGACATTAATATTGAAGAAAATGCACTGCACTCCCAGCTAATGCAGATCAGAGTCATTGATTTGGATGAAGAATTCTCAGACAACTGGAAGGCAGTCATTTTTTTTATCTCTGGAAATGAAGGAAATTGGTTTGAAATAGAAATGAATGAAAGAACAAATGTAGGAATTCTGAAGGTTGTCAAGGTATGATATAATTACCCTAAATTATTTGTTTTGCTGGTCTTTTCTATTTCACAACATTGAGTTAAAATGATATTAGCATTTTATAAACACGTCTATGAAATAACAAAATCTATTGTGCTTTAAGATTATGTAAAATAAAAAACTTTAATATTCATATATATGCTAATATAATCTCAGGAAAACAAATATTAAAATTTCGAAACTCTTTTTATCAATGCAATTCTTTCCAAACATCAAGTCTGGGGAAAGCATTTTTTATGTGAGGGTTTCAAATAACAAAGTATGACTAACATTTAAAGTTAAAGTTTTGTTCACTTTTATTTAAAATTTCCATCATCGCTTTTAATTACATGTATGTTTTTCTGGATTTATGTAGTAGCATATGTACTTGAGTGCAGTGCTCTTGGAGACTCTAGGTATAAGAACCCCTCAAGGTGAGGTTAATATGCAATTTTGAGCTGCCCAAAGCTGTCCTAGGAACTGAGCTATGGTCCTCTTCAAGAGAATTATGTGCTCTAAATCATTAATCCATCTCTCCATCAAAGTCAATAAATAAATAATATTTTTAAAACCAGATTTTTAATATGTCCCCATGCCAGCATTGGGATGTTAATATTATGCTTTAGGAATATTTATAATACAAATTAAAAGTTGATTTTTCTCCCAGGATGATAAAATTAACTCATTGTAATTCTGCCAGTGTGCTTTTATGGAATTAAACTGTGACAATAATAGAATTATAGAACCTTTATATTCTCATTTCATTGTGGCTGTTGGCCAAGGCTTAATTTGGTTCCCGTTAGTATTAATCATTCAGTAAGATGTCCTTTGCCATGTAAGATAGAAATCTGATTCAAGAGAGGCTGAGAATGAGGTTGACCACTTGCTTAAATCTTCAACAATTGTTGACGGTTGCATGTGATCCACACAATATGAATCACTCAGGATACAATGCAATCAATCCCTCTTCCTCTACCTCTTTCTTTCATCCCTCCGGTGAGGCCCCTCCATTCCCTGGGGACTCTGCCTCTTAGTGGAGGCTCAGGGTTCCCCTAGCTCCTTCACTCTGGTCTCTCTAGACTTATGTTTAGTCTTGCTGCAGAGTGCCTTTTAGAATAAGCTGAGGAAGCAGATTTCCAATAGACTCAGCCTCTTAAGGAAGTGTGGCCTCACTATGCCTCCCATGTCTCTTACAACTTGATTCACTGAAACCGTTGCTTCCATTTGCTTGAAACAGTTGCCTGATGCTTTTGGTCAGCACCTCCAGCACCCCTTGCAAATTAGGTTATATCAAATCTACATTGTAGACCAAGAGATAGAGGCTCAGAAAGCACCCATCCTGTCCTAATTTTTAGTGCTACTAAATGACACACCGATTTAAACTTAGGTTTCCTTCCCTAATAAATTTACTTTTTTCTGGTGCTATCTAAACTTGGATGTTAGGCTAATTGATCCTAAGTCTACTTACTCTGAATTTTATGTTACTCTAAAAATTATTAAACTTATCTGTTCTTAATAGCTCTAGCTAAACCGAGGATACTCCTCCATGACATCAAATCCTTTATTGTGATTATGGAAAAGAAATATGATTATATATACACTGAGTATACATATATATCATCTACACTCATATATCTATGCTAAAACTGGTGTTTAATGTTTCAAAGAAAGCTAATTCTATAGTCCCAGAACTTTAGCTGATCAGGAGAGCTCACTGTATGAATAAATTTACTTAAAATATTCATAAAAATTCAGAAAAGATATATTTGGCCCATAGGGAACATATCAGCTATCTGATAAATTCTACAAAGTGTGAAGTTCAATACTAGCTTCTATACGAAAATATACTACTTGATTATAGTATAAAATAATTTGAGAACATACTGAGGAAAATAAGAATTTTACATATGTGTGTGTGTGTGTGTAATGTGTGCATGTATGTATAACATTGACATTCAAAATATCACACTAATGTGATTATTTTAAATAGTTCTTGAGGAATAACACTACTTAAATTTTTAATTTATATGACTAATATTTTGTTATAAAAAGGGTTACTATGTCAGAAACATGAAATGCTGTCAACTAACATAAATGTCTTTGTACTGCAAATATATTAATTGAATCATGTGTTGAATTTAAGCAATTAATGGGTTTGGTGAGCAATTAGAACTCATGTCCCAAAAAGATTTCAAACTTTTCAACAAAAGATCCAGGACAACTAGATTCCCCCCGCCCCTTACTATGCTTACATGTGTCTTCCTTGAACTTAGTAGTACCTAGCAAGTAAGACTAGACTGGGTAATCAAGTGGATTTGTGATCAATCACATAACTGAAACAAGAACATAATAAATGACTTTTAGTAGTCTCAAAGGATTTCTCTGTCCTCTGAATGATTTTCTTACAGGATAACTAATCATCTCTGTGTTTACTAGCCCCTAGATTACGAAACCATGAAGAATGTACAGCTTAGTATTGGTGTTCGAAATGTAGCTGAATTCCACCAGTCAGTTCTTTCTCAATATAGACTCACAGCAACTATGATCACTGTGACTGTGTTAAATGTGGTGGAGGGCTCCGTGTTCCGGCCAGGTTCAAAGACGTTTGAAATAACCGGTAAAATGGAAGCAAATTACAACGTGGGAAAGTTTGTAGCTACAGACCTGGACACGGGTCTAGTTTCCACAAATGTTAGGTAAGAATGCCATTTTCCAACTAAAGTGTTAACCTTAGGAGATCATGAGAAGAGAGAGGGAAGAATTAAAGCAAAAATGTTTGGGGGAAGGAAGGGAACCAGACAAGAGGGCCAGTCAGCATGGGGTGGGAGAGGGAAAGAGAATGACTGAGCACAAAGTGTATTTGACAAAATGTCAAATACATATGACAGACCCATATGAAAAAACAAGAAACCCAATATTTTGTATACAAACTTTACAAACATAATTTTACAACATCTCAATTTGAAAGAGAGCTTTAATTTCTATTGTATTCTTTTTAATACAGATATGTAATGGGAAATAATCCAGAGAACCTTCTGGCTGTTGACTCAAGAACAGGCATACTAACTTTAAGAAACAGAGTTACTTTCGAACAACACCAAAGGCTTAAAGGGACATATCAAGGAACAGTGCTATCAATAGATGGTAAGAAATCAATCTAACTTCCAGAGGAAGCCAAGTATAAATATTCTAAGACAATTTAAACTTTATTGTGAAAAATAAATCCTCTTTTCAGGCTCCCTGTGAGGAAAGGGGAAGAGGCAATATGGGCAGGGATTTGTAAGGGTAGCACAGGGAAGAGAGGAGGTGGGGGCTGTGATCAGAATACAAGTGAATTTGAAAAGCTCCTTTTCAACAGAAGTTGTCCTGTTGCACTGAGCACTGTATATTGAAACTGTCCTGTCCCATCATTTACTGCTTATTGGATCCTAGGGAAGCCACCTTGCCCATCTACAACCCAGTCTTCTGCAAAATGGGGGAACAACAATATATGCAGGTAATGGTAAAAAAAGAAAAAGAAAAGAAAAAAAGAAAAGAAACAAAAATAGGAAGACATGTAAAAACAGCATGAACATCATTGAATGACCTGTAAGGTCAGATAATCAGACGTTGAACTATGTTTTTTGCACATCTCCACAAGTTTCATTTCCTTTATTCCCATAGTATGTACTGAGTCTTAACTAAATAAACACTAGCCATTGTTCCAGGCTCTAGGGCTCTGTCTGTGAAAGTAAGACTCATAGCTATAGATTAGCACGAAGCAAACTCAGCTCATTTCCTTATTCCTATCTGATAATCCCACTAATGATAATCGTTGGGAAAGCACTAAATATAAAAGGCTGAACAGAGATGCTAGCACCTGGGTTCTTACCAGTGACTGCTGCAAGCAGTATCAGCAGGTAACTAGGGAAGGAGACTACAGTCCATTGATATAAAGTCACGTAACCATCGGAAACTATGTTAAAGTTGTGCTAAGGCATGAAAAGTGCATAGAATTTAAAGTAAAATCTCAAATCCCATACGAAGTAGGATGAACCATAAGATCTTATCAATGTACCATAAACAGGCTACCTGGGCCTAATCACTAAGGACAACTGATACTGAAGGAATCTAGAAGGTCATCCCTTAGGGACTGATACTGTGGGTGAGCTTCTGGTTTTCTTTCACATCTTTCTTACTTTTGCATTTTTCAGCCTAGATAAAATATCTAACTGGCAACGCCATAAACTATCCAGTAAACAGTTGTGCCGGTAATAATGTCAAGGTTTGGTGTAGTAATGCAATCACTGATTGGCTTGAAAACTGAATAGATGGGCTAAGGAGATAGATAATCGGTGAAGCAATTGTTTTCCAGGGATGAGAGTCTCCAGAACCCCCACAAGCTGCTGGGAATGGTGGACACTTGTAATCTGTTATTTGCTAGGCTGTGTGCGGACAGTTGTTTCTTCCATTGTGAACCTTGTTACAGATTCCCTTCAGAGGACCTGCACTGGGACAATCATTGTTAAACTTAATGGCAGCGTCTGGAAACAGGGTTCAGAAGGTGGTGACACAGACAGTGGCAACTGGGGTACCGGAGACCCAGTGACTAGCACTTCCTCTAAAGGCCTGGAACAAACTACAGGAGACAGCCAAGGTGGTGGAGTCAGCCAAGGTGGTGGTGGCGAAGTCACTGATCGCCCTAGGCAACTTCCAGAAGAAGAGCCGGAGCCTTCTCCAAACGAAGACAATGTTCACTTCGGTCCTGCAGGCATCGGGCTGCTCATCATGGGGTTCCTAGTCTTAGGATGTAAGCATTTCAATCCTTCTTTTGACGTGTGTCTCTCAAAAAATATGGCAAAAGAAATCAAACAGTCTAGGTGTTCAACTTAAGAGTGCATATCTTGCAAGGATTACCTAGGCGGTTGTTCTGAGCTTTGCTGAGTTCTTGCTTACCTCACACCATCACTAGGTGAGGAAAGGTCCCACAAGTGAAGGCTATGGTACATCTGGGGCCACTACAATGACCTTAGTCATGGATAGGAGTACAAACATAGAGTCCAACAGACGTTCTTGGTGGAATTTAATATTGCCCTAAATTATGAAGAAATTGGAGTGGAAAGGGGAGAGTATCTTGAAGCCTACACACTGTCATTAAGTTAATAAGAACATTGACATTTGCAACTGAGCATAGTGGCACACACCTACCATCCAAGCAGATGGGGGAGGGTTGCCATTTTCCAATATAAAATCATAAAATATTGATAGTAAAGCAAGCTTCACATATTTAATTAATTAATCACAAAATGTACATTAAAAGAACTGACATTCAAATTTTTAAAATATTTTTCATGCTCATTTCTCTCTGCTTAAATACATTTATTTTTATTTTATGTGCATAAGTGGTTTGCCTAAAGGAATGTAAACCTAAAGCACATGGGCCTGGTCCACAAATTCCTTGGACCTGAAGTGGTGGATGGTTGTGAGTCATCGTGCAGATGCTGGCAACAGAATCTTAAGCCCTGTGACAGCTCTTCGCCAACATGCCAGCCCCTCCTCCTTGGTCTTAATGAGTGACCAGCTACTTCATCACTAGGTTTTCTCTGACTTTAAATAATTCACCTTTTGGAACATTTCCTCAACATAGATCCATATAAAACCACAAAGAAATTTGGGCACACAAATTTGAGAATACATCTTAAAGTGGAGCATTTTCTCAAGAATGTTAAATACACTTCAAAAAATAAATGTTCTGTGTTAAATGACAGGAACTCATCCATATTGGCTCATAACAAATAGAAATAAAAACCAGGAAAAGTCCTATGAGAAAAATGATGAATTTGAAATGGAGTCTTTTCATCAAAATAAACCAAATAAAGGAAGATGCAAGAATGCTAGCGAACTTGAGGAATACAGTGTGAGCTATGTGAGAGCAAAGATAATCCTCTACATATAGTAGTAAATTCTTTGCTTTATTAAAGCAAACTAAATACCAAAGAGATGATGATGACGATCTGTATAAATAACAGCTAACTTTCATTTTCAGTTTCCCTAATATCAATGTCCACTATCAGACAGTGTGGCTAACAAAGGCTTTCGATATTATATATATAAGCCTTTGGGTCGATAACTTTACAGTCAATTTCTTCTCTCTGCCTTACAGATTTCCCAAAAAAGCAAAGCTACTCGGTTTTTTTATTTGCTTGTTTGTTTGTTTGTTTGTTTGGATGGATAGATAGATGGATGGATGGAGGGGGTTTTTTGTGCCTTCTCTTATCTTCTGTCTGCCCTCTTCTCTGCTTTAATTTTTCCTTCAATTATTTACACATCCTTATTTTCTATCCTTTCATTCAGAATTATCTAGCAAGATTCTATGACAATAGAAAATAAATGAAAATGTTAAACAGATTAGAAAGAAAAGACATTGCTAGATTGTAATAGTTTTTCCTGTGACAATTGTCTAAAGAAATATGTCACCGTAGGGGAAAATAATAGCCTTCCTAAAAATGACTGATAATTGAATGAGATTTCCCCTTAAAATAGAGAAAGAGACATGTATGCAAATGGAAAAGTACATGCAGGCAGGAAGGATCAGAACTGATGCCTGCCCTCAGCTTCTTTACTCTCTCCTGTTTCCTGAGTGATGATAGGGAAAAGACCTGCCAATTTTAATTTATGATTTTATTTATAATTTCAATATTATAAAGCAAATTAAAATTCACAGCTATCTAGTGTTTCCAAGTTCATGATTATTTGGGAGTCTGACCATTATTAATTTGTTGTCCCCGCATATTAAACAGTAATTTTAAACTCAGATAGCTCAGGAATTCTCATTTAACAGGTGAGAATCAGAGAGTTTTCTTTCAACATGGTGCAATGCTAACCCCTTAAGTCTCTCTCCTACAGTGGTTCCATTCTTGTTGATCTGCTGTGATTGTGGAGGGGCCCCTGGTGGTGGAGCTGGATTTGAACCTGTTCCAGAATGTTCTGATGGAGCAATTCACACGTGGGCCGTAGAAGGACCACAGCCTGAACCCCACGATGTAAGTGCTAAGTCTCAGAATGAGATTTGGGGACTCACCAAAATTCTTTCCCCAGTTGTGCCCTACAATGATAGAAATTACATATTTGCAGCTCTTGGGTAGCTAATGATGAAAGGGAGAGGGGTCAAATGTACCCTAAAACTCAGTAGAGCTCACCAGGCAAGGCTTAAAAATGAGATTTTAAGTTGAATTCAAAATCATCCTGAATAGTCTTCTTCTAGGAATTCTGTGATAATTTTAGAATAAAATCTCCAAGTAGAGGAAGAAAAGGCTCATTACAAATGGGACAATGTTGTCTCTTGTCTTTTAGGGCATAACCACCATCTGTGTGCCACAGATGCCACCTGGAAATGC
>JADRCD010000343.1:0-13697 GCA_019843815.1 Montemys delectorum
ACTGGGTTGCCTAGACCAGCCTTAATATGAATGGAGGTGTCTAGTCTCACTGCAATTTGATATACCAAGAATCCCTCCACAAGACACTATATGCACTTCAAATACTGCTTCCTTCCTACTTATTTCCCCGCACACAACTTAGTTTAGTGTGGAGAAAAGCTGATAATGGCCAGTGTTACTGTTGAATAAGGGTAAGTTGAGGTCCATGATGCTTCATAAAGTATAAATGTGAATTGACAGGGAAAGATAAAATGTTGAGAAAGATCATTTACTAAAGCAGCAAAGAAACTGTTAGACTATGCTCAGACCTGACAAGGTAAATTTAGCACCCTTCACTACCTGGTGACTGACACACTGGTCCTGAAGCTCTCTGGTTTCAGGGAAAAAGGAATTTAAACATTAATTAAAATATTCACATTCCAATCTGTATTAGAACCATATAGACATCCTCCTTAACTCTCTTCAGTGCTGTAGGGAGAAAAATTGAGGGTTTGTCATTACTCTCTAAGCTTCCAAAAAATAATAATAAAGCACTGTTTTACATGAAAAATGACACAAAGAAGTTCTCCAAAACTTTTCTTATGCTGATTTTTCCAAAGATTGTCCTGCTAAGAATAATGCTAATTTTTTGTTTGTGGTGTTGCTTTGATATTGTAAAGTGAGCCACAATAACAAAGCTTAATAATTTATAACTGAAAAATTACTGCTATTAAAATAATAATTAGTATTCTTCAATTCTCTTTTATAATAGAGAGAAAATGGATGTCAAAAGTTGATAATTTTTAATTGTTCTGCTTACCTGTGAAAATTATTTTTTTAAATAGGACACCAAGGCATAAATGTTTCATTTGTATACCAAGATGGATATTTTGGTCAATAAAAATTAGCACAGACATATTTGCATACTGTGTAAATTTTGCAGCTGTCTGGTCTTCTAGTAGGGTTTTAAAGAAATTTCAGTTGAGGAGAAAAATATAAATTCTCATAAAGTTATTAAGAATGGTGGGAGAATCTTTCAAAGCTATTCAAAGGTTATGTTTAGGGAAATAATCAGAGAAAGTTTTACAGTAGTGGGGCCTGGTTGAAGATGGGGGATAAGAAAGGACTTCACACTAATCCTGAGAAAATAATGGGAAAAAAATGTAAAGAATCAGCCACCAGTGAATACTTAAGGCAGATATAGGGGAAAATAATAGACTTTCACAATAAAGAAGAACAAAGCACACAGTAGCAATGTTAATGCAAGGTATCACTGGTGCTTGGTGGAAATGAATAATTACAATGTAGGTAATTATTCACAGGAAATAGCAGTTTGGAACAAAAGGGAAGTAATGTTTTTCTCTTTTAATGTTAAAGTAGACATATCAAATGCCTGTGATATTTTACCTACTGAAGACTTTGTTAAAGATGTGTTACCTCAAAAGAAGTAAATAATAATAATAATAATAATAATAATAATAATAATAATAATAGATATATTTTGGCCATATAAAAGGATGCATTCTGCATCAAAAATCATTAGATTGCATAATCTTGATCATGGTAATAACTCAACTAATGAAAGACCACTTGAATAGATAACATTTCTATGTGACTAAGAGGAAAGATATAAGATCTTGATATATTTCATCTTACATGGTCCAAAAAAGGGATGTTCTAAGCCTTTTGTATAATAAAACAGCATAGTAATTGTGGTAGTTTGAGTGTAATTGACCACCATAGCCCCACTGGGAACAGCATTGTTGAGAGGTGTGGCCTTGTTGGAAGAGGTATGGCCTTGTTAGAGGAATGGTGTCACTGTGAAGACAGGGCTTTGAGGTCACAGGGCTCTGCCCAGTGTTAAACACTGTCTTATTCTGCTGCCTTTGGATTAAGATGTAGCACTCTCAGCTTCTCCAGCATCATGTCTGCCTACACACTGCCATGCTTACCACCATGATGACAATGGGCTCAATCTCTGAAACTGTTAAGCCAATCCTAATTACGTGTTTTCCTTTACAAGTGTTGATTTAGTCATGATTTCTTCACAACAAAACCCTAATTAAGACAGAAATTGTTACCAGGGACTGGGATATTAGTGTGATAGACTTGACCATGCTTTTGTTTGGAAGAATGTGGATTTGGGGAATTTGGAAAGCAGTGGAAGATAGCAGTGCTGAGGGTGACTTGAACTGTGGGGACTTGCTTCAAGAGGTTTCAGAAGAGAAGAATTTTAGTATGTTGCTTAGAGATCATTCTTGCGATATTTTGGTGAAGAATGTGGCTGCTTTCTGCCCTTGTCTGAAGAGTTTGCCTGAAGGCTAAGGTGTAGAGTAATTGCACTGACATAGAAAGACTCAAACAGCTGAGCATAGACTGTGCTCTATAGTTCAATCTAATAAAGAATGTTTTTCATAAAATGGAACAAGCTTTAAAAGGAGAAATATAAAGTATATAGTTTAAGAACTAAAGAGGTACCAGGAAGTGGAATGAAGCTAAATCCTAGGTTCAGGAATATTAAATAGAATTGAGGGAGTGGTAACCTCATGGCAAGATCTTATCATATGAAAAGAAATTAAAGAAAAGATTAGGACCAGGTACAGTGGTACATACCTTTAATTCAGGAGAAGGAGCCTTTAATCCCAAGACTCAGGAGGCGGAGGCATGCAAATGTGTGAGTTCAAGGTCTGCCTGGTCTACAGAGCAAGTTACAGGATATCAAAGTTTAAGCAGTGAAGAAACCATGGAAAACAGAATGCTGATGAAAATATAATTGAACTAGGGGGCCATGTTCCAGCCCCAGCAAGCATTTCAACTACTAGAAAACCACTGAGGCCAAGAATGTGTCAGAGTTAGCCCTGAACGGGGGCCCAGAGAGGCCATTATGTGAAGCTGGGTAGATGAAGCCTAGATTGCCTTGGAAACCCAAAGATGTTAGAGATGCCAGAGCTGTGAGATGACTGCTAAGAAAAGCTGCTAACTGGGATTGGAACCAGTCCAAGAGAAAAAAGTGTGTTGCCGTCAACAAAGCTGAAAGGAGTTGGAGATCTGACACCAGACATGGAAGTTTAGAGTTTGGAGTTTGCATAGCATTTTGGTCTTTGCTTTGGTCCAATATTTCCTCACTTTGCTCTCTTTCCTCCATTTTGGAATGGTAATGCATATCTTGTGCCATTATTGTTGATTTGATTTGATTTGATTTTTCATTTTACATGAGATTACAGTTAAGTTATTACATAAGTCTCAGAAGAGACTTTGAATTTTGGACTTTTAAACAAGTTGGAAGGTTTATAGATGATGGGAACTTTTGAAATTTGACTAAATGCATTCTGAATTATGACATAATACAAATAGTTACAAGCCTATTGGGCCCAGGGAGTAGAATGTGGTAGTTTGAATGGAAATGGCCCCCATAGGTGTGATATATATATATATATATATAGATAGATAGATATAGATATAGATATAGATATAGATATAGATATAGATATAGATATAGATATAGATATAGATAGATAGATATAGATATAGATATAGATATAGATATAGATATAGATATAGATATAGATATAGATATAGATATATAGATATATAGATATGGGACACTCTCCTTGCTGCCTGTGAATCAGGATGTGGAACTCTTAGCTCCTCTAGCACCTGGTTTCTCTGCATGCTTCCATACTTCCTGCCACGATAATGGACTAAACCCCTGGAAGTCTAAGCCAGCTCCAATTACTTGTTTTCCTTTGTAAGAGTTGCATTTGCTATGGTGTCTCTTCATAGCAATGGAAACCTTAACTAATACAGTAAACATTAAGAACAGGTACCACTTAAAATAGATGCTCTGGCAATGAAGACATATGCTTCTTTGCTCAGAATTTTCTCTACTTGATTTATTTAAATTATGCCTGTCAGGAGAAGTTTCCTGTATGGTGATAAGAATTTAAGTTTTCAAAACTACTTATTAAAACCAATAAGCCTTTATTGTTATCTTTTAAATAGTGAATGTATTGTGATATAATAATGTTGGTGTGAGTACCATAGGTTGATTTAATGTTTAGGACACTAAAATTGCATACTAAGCCTCTCACTGAGGTCATTGTTCCTCCATTAAAACTGAGACACTAACTTACCCCAGCCCATTAGCAATAGTGTCTTTAAATTTAGCAAAAGCTTAAGACTTTGTAATGCAAAGCCTTATTGATGCTATGTATATGTGTGCTGAAAAGAACCATGCTCAATATAACTCTCCTCACCACTCAATAACGTATTACAACATGTTCACCTACCAATCCTGGAACTTGTGAGTACAGGAGAGAACATGACAGCATACAGGATGGAAGTTGTTATTCCAATGACCTAAAAAATAGAGAAACAACTGTTCAGACAACCCAAGCTAATTTTAAGAGTCTTAAAGCACCAACTAAAAAGGCAGAAAAAAAGGAAACAGGACTGGAGATTTGCCATTTTGCCACTTCAAGGATGGAGAAAAACTGTCTTGAACTAAGGAATAAAAGTCGTCTGGAATAAAGAAAAATCACAGAAACAAATTCTTCTCAAATCTCCAAAAAGAATGAAGTTATGCCAAGATATAGAATTTGGCTCATGAAACCTGCTGTGGCCCTTTACTTCCCTGGAACACAATATAATCTTACTAATTAAACTCCTGTATAATGTTATATTTTATTGTCAGTAAGAAACCACAAGAGTGCACAGTTATTCAAAACTATTACTAAATTAAACTTTAACCTATCATACCATTTGACATAAAATGTAAAATTACTATGTGGGTTATGGTGTTAAGATCACTGACTTTAAAATATATAGAAAAAAATCCTTATGCAACTCCAAATTTTGGTCCTTTAAATGTAACAATATTATTCAACTTATCTATGGCTCAACTTTGTCATTCATTAAGTAAAGTAACCATAGACAGATTAGAGTGAATGAGGTTTTAATTAGACAAATTTACAGATCAGTAAGAATGTCTGTTAAGTAAGTGCTCTATGATGGGTTGCCATCCTACAATTTGCAACATTCATTAGCACTCCTGTTAGGCATCAGGGATTCAACAGTGAGCAATATGGACATATGATGTTGCCAGCCTATGAAAACCATAATGTGGGAAGAGGAAGGTCCATTATAACACTCAGCATGTTTATGCTGACTTTGTAGGTAAAGAGGCTTTCTTAGAGAAAGTGAAATCTACATGGAAGCCTAAAAATAACTTAGAGTAGTATGTTTGTTTATTTGCTTTGTTTTGTTTTTTAATGAATGGAAGAGCATTTTAGAGAGAGTAGGGTAACATGGTAGAGAGAATGGGAGCTTAGTAATCATTGGGATTGAGAATAATAGCAACTAAAATATACTCCTAAGCAAAGCAGAAATGGAAATGAAGCATCTGTTATACTGATAGCCACGTGAGTAGTGAAGATCATAGTACTGTTTGTGTTCTTAGCTGGGGATTTTCCAATTTGCAACCTCTTTTCACCTTAAAATTTTTATGTGACCTTGACCATATAGGTGTTTAGGAAAGACATGTACAAATAAAACACCTGCTGACAATAAATTGCAAATGACTTTTTTAAAACAATTATTTGACAAGAAACCAGAGTGGTCAAGAACATCATAAAATAAGATAAAATAAAATAAAACAAAATAAAATAAAATAGCCTAACCTGGGCCCATAGGGGTCCACAGAGACTGAACCAGGTAGCATGCATGGGATTGACCTACACCCTCTGCACATATATAACAGTTGTGCAGCTTTTTCTTTATGTGGGACTCCCAATAGCAAGAACCAGGGCTATCTCTGACTTGTTGCCTGCTTTTGAATCTCTTTCTCCTAGTTTGGCTACCTTTTCTAGCCTCAACAGGAGAAGATTCCTTGTTCTACTGGAATTTGATATGCCAAGGAGGGTTGGTATCCTCGGAAGGACTCCCCTTTTCTGAGGAAGAAGGGAGGAGAGGGGATGAGAGGGAAGGATTAGAAGGTGAGGAGGAAAAGCTGTTATGGAGATGTAAAATATATAAATGAATTAATAAAAAACTTAAAAGCAAGTCTATATGCTAATGAGATAGAGGTGCTTCCTTGTTTATTTTTACATATATAATTAAATTAAATCTTAACTTAAAATTTGAAACTATAGGATTCTGACACATCAATGCTTTCCAGTGTTGATCTATATTTTGATTTTATAATCCTCAATTTTTAAAATGCTCCCACACTTCAGTCCATATAGTATTATACAGAAGTATTAGATCCATTTTAGAAATTATTGAAAATTCTATTCTGACTCGATGTCAAATTCATTTAATTTTTAAAAATTATATTCTCTACATGTTACTACCACACTGCAGTTTCCCCTCCCTCCACTCTTTCCAGTCGTGTCTTCCCTACCTCCCCTGCCCCCCAGATTCAGTCCTTCTTTGTTTCCCTTCAGAAAAGAGCAGGCATCCCAGAGATATCAATTGAACATGAATTAAGAAATTACAATAAGACATAACTTCATATCAAGGCTGGACAAGGCAATCTAGTAGGAGGAAAAGGGTCCCACAAAAAGGTCAGAGACAAACCCCACTCCCACTGTTCAGAGTCCCACAAGAACATCAAGATAAACAGCAGTTACATATATACAGAGTACCTAGCTCAGACCCCTAACTGTTGTTTCAGTCTCCATTGACCCCTATGATACCAGCTTCTTTGTTTTTTTTTATTTTTTTTATTTTTTATTCTATGGGCAGGTTTTTTGTGGTTCCTATTCCTCTGGTTCCTAACATAATTCATCTCCATCTTCTGTCAGGTTCCCTGAGCTTTGCTTAATGTTGGTCTGTAGAATATGTTTTGGAAGAGAAAGAGCTACTTTGGACAGTGAGAATGCTAGCAAAGTACAAATCACAGATAATGAATACATTTGGTACTTATAATAATGGTAGGAAAATATAAAAAGCCTTTGTTTTCTACTATTAAACTCTTATGGTTCTGTAAAAGCAGAGAACATTGTGTGTATAGTTAAAAATAAAATTTACTGTAGTTCATAGTATACAATAGTCTCAAATTTGAACAATGGCATTTTAAGCTGTATCCATTGACTGTATACAGCATAAGGGATCTGCATAGTGCCAATATCATTCTGTGGTCTCAGAAACAAGAATGCTCTGAAGACACATGATTCAACACAGGTAATGATGCTAGAAAGACTTTAGCTTCATTGTGAGTTTGATATTTGATTAATTTTTAGCTATTGTTCCTTCAAAATCATTTTAATGTTGCCCTTTTTCCAACCTCTATAATCAGTTTTGTCGTGATACATGGTTTAAGAATCTGGGTACTAGATAGACCACTTGAGAAAATCTATAATATAGGGAATAAAGCTGAAAAGCTAAAAATATATGAATGGAATAGAGAATAGGAGTAAGCTGGGAAATTGCTATACTCATGCCCATAACTCACTGCTATTATTTTTATGGTTAAGCATGTAAGAGATGGAGTGAGTAAAGGAGAAAACATGAGATAACCACAAAGGAGCAAAATGATATGCACATCTTTTATCTCAAATCATTGTGTAGCAAACAGAAAAACAACTACATAGAAACATGGGAAAAGGGTCATTTCACTTCTTATAGCCAAAGGTTATAGAACAGGGTACCAGACCAGGTGTTGTATCAGGACAGATCTCAGATCTGACCAATGGCAAGACTCTCCTTGCTAAAAAGGGACTCCATGCTTCACTATTACTGAGGTCTCCCAGGAGAATTCTAGGTGGCATGTAAATATAATTTAACACATGAATATTCATGTGTAAACTTGGTCCTCAATAGGAAAGAAAGTCATATTTTTTATATCCATTCATTCACTGATGGTCACTTAAGTTGTTACCATTCTCAGCAACTGTGAAGTGTGTTGTGACACACATGACAGTTAGAAGTCTCTACAACAAACTGAGCTGATTTCCTTTTGATATATACCCAGGAATGAAACCACTGCTTAATATGACCATTCATTTTTTTAGGACTCTGCTACTACTGCCTATAATGGCTATACTAATTTACATTCTCAAAACAGTTTGCATACATTAGTGCCCACAGTTTCTAAAAAGAGATCCAATATTTGCTTCATGATTTTAAGCCAGAGGCAGTCCAGATACTGAAGACATACCAGGAGCTGAATTACAGCACATGGGGAACCTGGTTGATTCACATTGTAGTCCCTTGGCCTCCTCCTGTGTTTCCTTTCTGAAGAATTTGTCCTTCAGCATTTGATCACAAAACAGAGCTGAATGAAGCTCCATCTCTGTGTGTTTGTTGTTCTCTCCCTCTTATAGAGCAGACCTTGAAAAATTGATCTTGCCCTGCCTGGGCGTCCCATCAGCTGGGATAAAATGTTGAAAATCCAGCCCTCCACTTATTTCTTTATGATGCCCAATGCTGGGTGCAAGTGACATTTTTAGGAACAAAGCCCAGACTACTTCATTCATACTTAGGTTACAGATGTTACCAGGATTAGAGTTGGAAGAATCATGGCCCCTGAAAAACACACAATAACTAGAAGTGCTTATAGATGGGAGTAAGAGGAGAACATATAGCAGTGAATGTGGAATTCATTCTTAAAGAGAAAACAAGAAACACATAAAGGAGGAGACACCAGTGACTTCTTTGACATGAAGTTTATGAGAAAAGGTACGTTTTGAAATTTCAGGATCCACCACAGTTACAGTCACCAAACCCAGACACTATTATGGATGCCAAGAAGTGCTTGCTGACAGGTGCCTGATATAGCTGTCTCCTGAAAGGGTCAACCAGAGCCTGACCAATACAGAGGCAGATGCTTACAGCCAACCATTGTACTGAGCATGGGGTCCTCAATGGTGTCCATAATGGAAGAGTTAGAGAAAAGGCTGAAGGAGCTGAAGGGGTTTGCAACCACATAAGAAGAACAATAATATCAACGAACTAGACCCCCCAGAGCTCCCAGGGACTAAACCACAAACCAAGGAGTACACATGGAGGGACCCATGGCTCCAGCTGCATATGTAGCAGAAGATGACCTTGTTGGGCATCAATGGGAGGAGAGGCCCTTGGTCCTGTGAAGGTCCAGTTCCCCACTGTAGAGGAATTTGAGGGTGAGTGGGTGCGTGGGTGGGAGCAAACCCTCATCAAAGCAGGGGAGGGGGGATGAGGTAGGGGTTGGGGTGGCACCTGGAAAGGGGATAACATTTGTAATGTAAATAAAGAAAATATACAATAAAATAAATTTTTAAAAAAAGAAATTTTGAGGAACTTCCAGAACTTCAGATGAGAACAAACAATGTGGCAATATGTTGCTTTGAAGGCAAAAGATTAAAAACAAAAAAAGAAAAAGTTAAGTCTAGTTCGACTAGAACTTCTAGTTCTAGTTTGCCTTTAGATGCCAAAAAATTGGAACACATTATGGAATAAACTTTGAGATGTTCCAAGAAACAATTTTACACATGCACAGTGGTCATTTTGCCTCATGAAAATGGGATAGCAGGATAAAACACCCAAAACAAATGAGAATATGAAGTACCTAGACCTTGTGCTCTTGATGTTGATGGCTACATATTTCTAATGTGTTTCTTTTAATGTTAAAATTGTCTTTAAACTGAAGTCAAATGAAAGAAACTAATCTTTTTTATGAAAGCAGACACCAAATGAATAGCTTCCTAATTCTCTACTGGATCTGAACAACCTATCTGTTAATGGAAAACTCATTATGACAGATAATGCATTTTGTCACAAAATAAATGAGGATTTCCCTGTCTCATTAGAATCACTGGTTCATACTTAGAACGGAGGCTTTGCAGACATCCCCAGTAGCATATGATAAGTTCAAGTGCCATTAAGTCATAAAGAGGAGAAGACAAAACTAGCATTTGCTATGGTTATATGAGGCCTTAGGTGGTCTCTCTGTGTAATTAAACTATGTGGATGATGCTTTCAAGTAAGGCCTCAGTACAAAGAACAATGAAAAGAAAATGAAATTCAGAACTCAGCTTAAACAATCATATTCATAGCAAGTAATTAGGTGTTGGGTTTATATGCAAACCTGATTCCTTCTGACTCTCAGATACCTTTATTTCCCATGATGGGTGGAACATTGCTGGGTTGTTTTGTAGGGTGGTAGATCATTTTATAGTAGATCTGAAAATAATGGTGTGCTATAAATATATGATATCATACACCAAAACATTATTGTAAATATAGCTCAGTGTCATTAAAGGCCAGACAGTGTTCTAAACTCTGAGAACTATCATGAAATGCAACAGATGCAATGAGAGAGACCAGAAGATGAGGAACAGAGGGGAAAGCTAGGGAGATGGGTGGAGTAAGTGAGGGAAATAGAAGGTAGTTCAACTTTTGTGGCTTTGTATTTAGTTGAAAATATACTTGCTGATGTATTTGGAATCATTAAACATTTTTGTTGTTGTTTTTGTTGTTTATTTTTTGTTTTTCTTTTTTTGTGCCATAGAGACTATTTTATACAGAATGTAGGATAAATTGAACTGTATATCAGGATTCTTACTTAAATTATTTTGATCATATTTAAAAGGTAATCATAAGTTCATACAAACAAAAGCATTGCTTATGCTAGTGAGTAAATATGGAATGATTGATTATCTTTTTTTCTCATTTTTTTACGATAGATGGTAGAATACTTTATCTAAAGATTTCCAAATACAAACATACTGAATTTTTAATGTAACTTTTACCTAATAGTTTTCATTACTGCTTCATAATTGTTCCTACTGTATATTGTTTATTGTATTTTTATTGCATTATGATGAGAAAAGATATATGATTTCAATTTATCTGAATTTGTTAACTTTTAAAAACATATTTTAAGTAAATAGAATTATATCACATTCTTGTTTCCCTTTTGTACCCCAACTCCTCCCAGAGACTCCCCTACAATACCTGCAATACCTTTCATTTTTTTTATTTTGTCATAGTCTTTAAAATTTATAAAATATTGTAACAATAAAAATGTGTATTATAAAACTTGTTTGATATAAAACAACAATCAATTGAAAAGTCTTATGTCGATGCTTGTCTACAGCAATACTGAAAATATATACATTTGTCTCAATATAAATTTGAAATAATTCAGCCAGGTTGTGGTGGCACTCTCCCTTAATGTGAGTAGTAGGGAGGCTGAGACAGGCAGACTTCTGAGTTCAAGGCCAGCCTGGTCCACAGTGAGTTCCAGGACAGCCAAGACTATACAGAGAAACCCTGTCTCTAGAAAAACAAAACAAAACAAAAACAAAAACAAACAAAAAAATTGAAATAACTCCAAACATATTAACGATATATTTTAAAATAATACATCACTACTAGTATTTTTTTTAATGAACATAAATAGATAAAGTCTTTTTGATTCTTTGTTTTGCTTTAGTAGAGCTTAAAATCTTGGCTCTTACTGTGGTACAAGCCCAAAATAAGAACAGTTTTTAGACATTGAAGTTCATTGTAAGAAGGCTGTACTTCAATGACCATCACATCACCAAAGGATTTTACCTCCATCATAGCTAAGCTGAGAGTTAACAGTTCTGCTGCACGAAGGAATGAATTGTAGGCACAATTTTTGGATACAGATTTCCTGCTATGGTCAAAGCTATTCGACTTGAGTGATTGTCATCATTCTCAGCCCACAGAGAAAAGGTTACATTCATTTAAGAAATGGTGTGGGGGCTGGTGAGATGGCTCAACAGGTAAGAGCACTGACTGCTCTTCCGAAGGTTCTGAGTTCAGATCCCAGCAACCACATGGTGGCTCACAATCACCCATAATGAGATCTGACGCCCTCTTCTGGTGCGTCTGAAGACAGTGAGTTGCACTGGAGTGAGCAGGGCCAGAGCAAGTGGGGCCAGCAGAGGTCCTGAGTTCATTCCCAGCAGCAACACACATGATAGCTCAAGGCCATCTGTATAGCTACAGTGTACTCATACCCATAAAATAAATATAAAATAAATATTTAAAAAAAAAGAAATGGTGTGTATATTAAGATAGTTTATCGATGAAGTCATTCACCAACTGTTTCAATAAACAATGGTTCTGTTTGGAGGGTGACACAGACATTAGGTGAGGGTAAGAATCTGGTTCATTGGCTGTAGTGATTTTGAAAGCATTCATCTGAGAGAAAGAGTAACTTATAAAGTCATCTTCTTTAAACTTGATACAATAGTTACAAACATCAAGCAAAGCATTCAATCTCACTTTGTCATTCTCTTACAAGCCACCTCCCAAGTTAATTGTCTGCATTTCTTTTGGCCTTATAAACTTTTGCTATATGTAACCTGTTCTGAAAACCATAGTATAGTGTTAAAACATCAAATAACAATCCTATTAATAGAGAGGCTGAGATAGGAGAAGCCTCATTTCAAGACCGTTATGTGGAACCCAGCAAGACAGTCATGTGCAAACAAGCAGAAAGTGTATATAGATTGTACAATATTAGACCTATTTTATCCAATTACCAAATTGCACAGATCACTGGATGACAATCAATAAATTTCTAATTCCTCATACTTTTGGATTTCAATCGATTAGGATATGTTGGTAATATTAATTTTCATATTAAGATATTAAGAAAAAGTAATTGTCACATTCATGTTATTTTTGTTGTTAGAGGTGGAATTAGGTTTGTGTGGGTTTGTTGAAAGATTACTTTCTTGCTTCTTCTAGGGTATAGTTTTGCTCCTTATGTTGGTGTTTTCCATCTATTATCCTTTGTAGGGCTGGATTTGTGGAAAGATATTGTATAAATTTTGTTTTCTCATGGAATATCTTGTTTTCTCCATCTATGGTAATGAGAGTTTTGCTGGGTATAGTAGCCTGGGATGGCATTTGTGTTCTCTCAGGGTCTGTATGACATCTGCCCAGGATCTTCTAGCTTTCACAGTCTCTGGTGAGAAGTCCGGTGTAATTCTGGTAGGCATGCCTTTATATGTTACTTGATCTTTTTCCCTTATGGCTTTTAAAATTCATTTTTTAATGCATTTGGAGTTTTGATTATTATATGACAGGAGGAATTTCTTTTCTGGTCCAGTCTATTTAGCTTTTTGTATGTTCATGGGCATCTCTTACTTTAAGTTAGAGAAGTTTTCTTCTACAATTTTGTTGAAGATATTTATTGGCCCTTTAAGTTGGGAGTCTTCACTCTCTTCTATACCTATCATCCTTAGGTTTGGTCTTCTCATTGTGTCCTTTTTTCTTTTTGCATTTTCTTTGACTGTTGTATCAACATTTTCTATGGTGTCTTCTGCCCCTGAGATTCTATTTTCTATCTCAAATATTCTCTTAGTGATGCTTGCATCTATGATTCCTGATGTCTTTCCTAGGTTTTCTAACTCCAGGTTTGGCTCCCTTTGTGATTTCTTTATTGTTTCTATTTCCATTTTTAGATCCTGGATGGTTTTGTTCATTCTTTCACCTGTTTGATCGTGTTTTCCTGTTGTTCTTTAAGGGATTTTTGTGTTTCCTCTTTAAGGGCTTCTAGCTGTTTACCTATTTTCTCCTGTATTTCTTTGAGGGCATTATTTATGTCCTTCTTAAGGTCCTGTATCATCATCATAAGAAGTGATTTTACATCCAAATCTTGCTTATCTGGTGTGATGGTGTGTCCAGGACTTGCTATGGTGGGAGAATTGGGTTCTGATGATGCCAAGTAACCTTGGTTTCTGTTGTTTATGTTTTTA
>JADRCD010000346.1:0-17385 GCA_019843815.1 Montemys delectorum
TTTGATTTGTTCAAATGCTTTCTCAGCTTCTAATGTGATGATCATATGGTTTTTTTCTCTTTGAGTTTGTTTCTATAGCAAAATATGTTGATGGATTTCTGTATAATGAACCATTCCTACATCCCTGGGATGAAGCATAAATGATCATGTTGGATGATCGTTTTGAGGTGTTTTTGGATTAGGTTTTCAAGAATTTTATTGAGTATTTTGGCATCGATATTCATAAGGGAAATTGGTCTGATATTCTCATTATTTGTTAGGTCTTTGTGTGGTTTAGTTATCATAGTAATTGTAGCTTCATAGAATGAATTGGGTAGAGTACCTTCTGTTTTTATTTTGTGGAATAGTGTGGGGAGCATTAGTATTAGGTCTTCTTTGAAATTCTAATAAAACTCTAAATTAAACACATCTGGTCCTGGGCTTTTTTTGGTTGGGAAAGTATTAATGACTTTGTATTTCATTAGCAGATATGGGACTGTTTATATCATTTATCTAATATTGATTTAACTTTGGTACCTGGTATCTGTCTAGAAAATGGTTCATTTCATCCAGGTTTTCCAGTTTTGTTGAGTATAGACTTTTGTAGTAGGATCTCATGATTTTTTGGATTTCCTCATTTTCTGTTGTTATGTCTCTCTTTTCAATTTTGATCTTGATAATTAGGATACTGTCTCTGTGCAGTCTAGTTAGTCTGGCTAAAGGTTTATCCATTTTGTTGATTTTCTCAAAGAATGAGGTCCTGGTTTGGTTGATTCTTTGTATAGTTCTTTTTGTTTCCATTTGTTTGATTTCAGCCCTGAGTTTGATTATTTCCTGCCATTGACTCCTCTTGGGTGAATTTTCTTCTTTTTGTTCTAGAACTTTCAAATTTGTTGGTGTATGCTCTCTCAAGTTTCTTTTTTGAGGCACTTAAAGCTATAAAGTTTCCTCTTAGGACTGCTTTATTGTGTCCATGAGTTTGGGTATGTTTTGGTTTCATTTTCTTTAAACTCTAGAAAGTCTTTAATTTCCTTCTTCATTTCTTCCTTGACCAGGTTATCATTGAGTAGAGTGTTGTTAAGCTTCCATGTGTATGTGGGCTTTCTATTGTTTATCTTGTTTTTTAGGAGCAGCCTTAGTCCAAGGTGATCTGATCTGATAGGATGCAAGCAATTATTTCAATCTTCTTGTCTCTGTGGAGGCCTGATTTGTGACTAATTATATGGTCAATTTTGGAGAAGGTACCCTGAGGTGCTGAGAAACAGGTATATCCTTTTGTTTTAGGATAAAATGTTCTATAGATATATGGTAAAACCATTTATGTTATAACTTCTGTTAGTCTACTGTGTCTCTGTTTAGTTTTTGTTTCCATGATCTGCTCATTGCAGATAGTGGGGAGTTGAAGTCTTCCATTATTATTGTGTGTGGTGCAATGTGTGCTTTGAGCTTTAGTAAAGTGTCTATTATGAATGTAGATTCCCTTGCATTTGGAGCATAGAGTTTCAGAATTGAGAGTTCATCTTGGTAGATCTTACTTTTGATCAGTATCAAGTGTCCCTCCTTATCTTTTTTGATCACTTTAGGGTGAAAGTTGATTTTACTTGATATTAGCATGGCTACTCCAGCTTGTTTCTTGGGACCATTTGCTTGGAAAATTATCTTCTAGCATTTTTTCTAAGGTAGTATGTATGTTTGTCACTGAGGTAGGTTTCTTTTATGCAACACAAATGTTGAGTCCCATTAATGTACCCAGTCTGAAAGTCTATGTCTTTTTATTGGGGAATTGAGTCCATTGATATTAATAGATATTAAGGAAAAGTAATTGTTGCTTCCTGTTACTTATGTTACTAGAATTCTGTTCATGTGTGCATCCTTTTAGTTTTGTTGGATGATTACTTTCCTGATTTTTAGGATGTAGTTTTCCTACTTGTGTGAGAGTTTCACTTTTATTTTCTTTTGAAAAGCTGGATTTGTGGAAGGATATTGTGTAAATTTGGTTTTGTCATGGAATACTTGGGTTTCTCCATCTATGATAATTGCCAGTTTTGCTGGGTATAGTAGCCTAGGCTGGCATTTGTATTCTCTTAGGGTCTGTATAACATAAGCTCAGGATCTTCTGGCTTTCATAGACTCTGGGGAGAAGTCTGGTGTAATTCTAATTGGTCTGCCTTTATATGTTACTACACTTTTTTCCCTTACTGCTTCTAATATTCTTTCTTTGTTTTGTACATTTGGTGTTTTGACTATTATGTGGTGGGAGGAATTTCTTTTCTGCTATTTGTAGTTCTGTTGGTGTCTTGTATATTCATAGGCATCACTTTTTTTAGATTAGGGAAGATTTCTTCTATAACTTTGTTGAAGATATTTAGTGGCCCATTACCTTGGGAGTCTATACTCTCTGCTATACCTATTATTCGTAGATTTGTTCTCATTGTGTCCTGGATTTCATGATTGTTTTGGGTTAGGAACTTTTTGCATTTTGCATTTTCTTTGACTATTGTGTCAATGTTTTCTATGGTATCTTCTACACCTGAGATTCTCTCTTCTATCTCTTGTATTTGTTGGTGATGCTTGCATCTATGGCTCCTGACATCTTTCCTAGATTTTCTGTTTCCAGTGTTATCTCTCTTTGTGATATCTTAATTATTTGTACTTCCATTGTTAGGTCCTGGATGATTTTTTCCATTCCTTCACCTTTTTGGTTGTGCTTTCCTATAATTCTTTAAGGGATTTTTGTGTTTCCTCTTTAAAGACTTCTACTTGTTTACTCATGTTCTTCTGTAATTCTTTAAGGGATTTTTTTGTTACCTCTTTAAGGGCATGTACCTGTTTACCTGTATTCTTCTGTATTTTTTTAAAGGGAGTTATTCATATCCTTCTTAAATTCCTCTATCACCATCATGAGATATGATTTTAGATCCAAATCTTACTTCTCTGGTTTGTTGGGGTATCCAGGACTTGCTGTGGTGGGAATACTTGGTTCTGATGATGCCAAGTAGTCTTGGTTTCTGTTGTGAAAATTCTTGTGTTTGTGTTTGCCTTTTGCCATCTGTTAATCCCTAGTTTTAGATGTTTTTGCTGTCTCTGGCTGAATCTTGTTTCTCTTGTGGGTCTGTAAGTCAATGCTATCACTTCTGGCAGATCAGGTCTCCCAGAAGCCATGTCTCTTGTAAGACATATGCACAGAGGGTTGTGGATCATTTTCCTTCTTGTGTGCAGATGGATGAATGAAGTACCCTGTCCCAGATGCTCTGCAGTTTCTGTGGCCTATGCCTCCCGCCTAAGAAAGTCACTGGAGAGAAAATGGTGATCTTGCTTGAGTCTCAGGTCAGAGCACTCCCTAGAGACAAGCTCTCTGTTTTTCAGAAAGATTCCCAGAGGGCTGTGGGTCAGCTATACCTCCTAGTTGTGGACAAAGGTAGATAGGATCCTGTCCCTGCTGCCCTGCCACTTCGGAGGCTTGTGCCTCCTGGCTGGGGGCTGCAGGTTCTTGCTGATTCTATGAGCTCAGGCTGATTGGCAGAGTGATATCAGCTGAGACAGAGTCACATGCTGAGGCAATCCCCATGGAGGACATGTGATTTTTGGAGGGAGTTTAAATAGGACTGGATGGACAGTGAATGATGCTGAGCTTGAGGTTTACTTATAGAACTAGATTGGCTTGCTGATAGAACTACCTAGGCAATCCTTTTTGCTATCACATATTTGCTGATCTTCACTTCACCGAAAGAAGCACAATCAAGACACTTCTCCTGGTATCCATCTTTGTCCCTCCTGCTGACTTGTGTGGAGGCTGAGACCTAGTTGTCTCTGCTAGGTAGTGCTACCACTACTGATTCCTGCTTGCTATCCCAACTCTACCATACTGGAGTGCTGGTGTATCCATGAAGTGTTCACAAGTGGGTGGAGCCTCTATTCCTGAGCTGTGAACTGAACTGCTGGTTTTCTGAAAAGCAGATAAGATTTGCTCCAAAGGACCATTTCAAAACAGGTCCACTTCCTCCACATCGTTGTTTTTTTGTTTTTTTTTTTTTTTTTTTTTTTTTTTTTTTTTACAACTGGTGGGTGATAGGCTAGAAAGGAGGTTGAAGTGCTTAAGAACCATCATTAAAAATAAGGAATGAAAAAAATTACAGTTTCAAAAATATCTATGAGACTCCATCAGCATTTTGCTTTTAAGGCCTTTGTACTACAGGTCACATTTCCATTTTATATTCAGTAACATTTGAATAGATTTGCTTTCTGTTGTTTCCATTAATGCTCACCACCAAAGCAGAGAATTAACTTAACTGTGCAGAGAAAATTATGTGAGGGGGAATTTTACAATCACTGAAAAGTAGGACAAGCTTCTGGTTTTTATGAGCTCCCAGCTTATTTCCATTAAATGTAATCTGAGCGATAACTAGACCTCCCCAGCATTCAGTCTAGGGATTAAACACTCTGGATGCCAGTTACTACCTGGATGTAGACAATATTTACAGTGGCTACTGAACTGAACTCATGACTATAGTTTAGCATTATTTAACTTCATAATATTTACTAATGAATTAATACAATTGCATTTTAATAGGACAAGTTGCTAACATGAAAATACTTAAGTATTAATGGGCTTGATGGTGCAAAGCTTTATTCTAGTACTCTTGTATTCTTTATTCTTGCAGATCTTTGTGACCTTGAAGACAGATTGACCTATATAGCTATTTCTGTTCTTTCTTCTTTTTTTCTCCTTCTTCTTTCTCCTTCTTCCTTCTTCTTCTTTTTCTTTTTCTTCTTCTTTTTTTTTTTTTCTTTTTCTTCTTCTTCTTCTTCTCTTCTTCCTCTTCTCTTCCTTCTTTTAATCTTTATTTAATTTTTATTTATTAATCTTTATTTTTGTTTTGTTTTGTTTTGTTTTACAGTTTATCAGTTATCCGCCTCTCTGTCTGCCTTCCAACAATTCTTCATGCTATTCATCCTCCCCGTCTCCAAGAAGATGTCCGCATCCCACTGCCACCTTCTCCCTCACTTGACCCCTACAGGCCTTCTCACATCCTGAAGCCTCAAGTCTTTCAAGGTTTATGTATACCTTCTCTCACTGATGGCAGAACATGCAGTCCTCTCCTGTATATGTGTCAGGGGCCTCATACCAGAGAATGTATACTGCCTGGTTTGTGGATCAGCATCTTGAGATCTCAGGGGTCTATGTCAGTTGAGACTACTGGTCTTCCTATGGGATTGCCACCTCCTCAACTTTTTCTATCCTTTCTGTAACTCAGCTAAAGGGATCCCTGACCTTAGTCTATTGGTTGGGTGTAATTATCTGTATCAGTCTTGGTCAGCTGTGTGTTGAGCCTCTCAGAGGGCAGCCAGCCATGCTAGGCTCTTTTAAACAGGAACAATTCTAGGTCAGAGTTTTTGACTGTGGGGTGGCAACCCCATCCTGCCACTTGATGACTTGTCTTTCTACTAGAGATGCACCCTGAGTTCCTTCTCCTCATTTTGGGCATTTCATCTAAGGTTTCTCCCTTTGAATCCTGAGAGTCTCACACCGTTCAGGTCTCTTCAGGTCTCTGGTACATTCTAGAGTGTCTCCTAATGTCCCACCTCCTGAAGTTGCCTGTTTCCATTCATTCTGCTGGTCCTAAGGGCTTCCCTCCTGTCAAAGAGCCAATATCTGATCATGTTCCCTTTTTACATTAACCCTCACTCCTACCCAGGGCCCTATGTCCCTCTGCCCACCAGTGATTGCTTTCTTCTCCCTCCCAAGTGAGATTGAAGCATTCTTCCTTGGGCCCTTCAGCTTGTTAACCTTCTTGTTATCCACTTATTAGTGAGTATATACCATGCACGTCCTTTTGATTCTGAGTTACTTCACCCTTGTTCTTCCTTTCATTCTTTAATTTCTCTAACTAGAAATTCAAGTACTGGGTTGGATAAATAGGCAGAGCATGGGTAGCCATTTCTTGTCCCTGGATTTAGTATGATAGCTTCTAGTTTCTTTCCACTTAATTTGTTGTTGGCTATTAGTTTGCTATATATTGCTTTTATTATGTTTAAATATGAGCCATGGATTTCTGATCTCTCCAAGACAACAAGAAGGGGCATTGTATTTTGTAAAAAGCATTTTCAGCATTTAATCAGATTATCACATGACTTTTTTCCTTAAGTTTGTTTACATAATGAATTTTCATATATTGAACGATCTCTGCATCCCAGACACAGAAATAAACCCACAAACTTATAGATACTTGATCTTTGACAAAGAAGACAAAATGATCCAGTGGAAAAAGGAAAGCATCTTCAAAAATGGTGCTGGTCTAACTGGCAGTCTGTATATCGAAGAATGAAAATAGATCCATTTATCACTTTGCACAAAGCTCAAGTCCAAGTGGATCAAGGACCTCAAAATAAAACTGGAAACACATAATCTAATAGAAGGTAAAGTGAGAAAGAGGCTGCAATTCATTGGCACAGGGGGAAGTTTCCTGAATAGAACATTAATGGCTCAGACACTAAGATCAACAATTGATTAGTGGGATCTCAGGAAACTGAAAAGCTTATGTAAGGCAAAAGACACAGTCAATAGGACAAATTGGCAACCTACATATTAAAAATTTTTTTTTACTAAACCTATATCTGATAGAGGGCTAATTTCCAAAATATACAAAAGAACTCAAGACATTAACCTTCAAAAAACAAATAAACCATTTGGTACTTTAATTATTATGTGATGACAGGAATTTTTCTGGTCACATCTTTTTGGTGTTTTGTAGGTTTCTTGTATATTTATGGGCATTTCTTTCTTTAGGTTAGAGAAGTTTTCTTCTATAATTTTGTTGAAAATATTTGCTTGCCCTTAGAAGTAGGAATCTTCACTCTCTTCTATACCTACTATGCTCAGGTTTGGCCTTTTCCTTTTCTCCTCGAATTCTAGAATGTTTTGAGGTAGGAACTTTTTGCTTTATGTGTTTTCCTTGTATGTTATGTCAATGTCTTCTATGGTATCTCCTACTTCTGAGATTCTCTCTTCTATTTCCTTTATTGTGTTGGGGATGCTTGCATCTATGTCTCCTGTCCTCTTTCCTAGGTTTTCCATCTCCAGGGCTGTATCCCTTTGTGTTTTCTTCAGCATTTCTATTTCCATTTCTACATCTTAAATAGTTTTATTCAATTCCTTCAACTGTTTTGTTCTTCCATATTTCTTTAAGGGTTTTATGTTTTTCCTCTTTGAGGGCTTCTACTTGTTTACTTATATTCTCTAGTATTTCTTTATGGGAGCTATTTATGTTCTTCTTAAAGTCACTTATCATCTTTGTGAAATGAGAATTTCTATATGAATCTTGCTTTTTAGGTATATTGGGGTATGCAGGACTTGCTGTGGTTGGAGAACTTGTCTCTAATGTTGCCACGTCAGATTTCTATCAGTTGCTTATATTATAATTATTGCCTCTCACCATCTGGTTATCTCTGGTGTTATCTGGACTCCATATATCTGAATGGAACCTGCCCTTCTTGTGATCCTGGGATCCTGTCATCCTGTATGTGTCATAATACCATGGGGATTTGGGCTGCAACTGGGGTATGGAGATAGTTCAAATTAATAAAAGCTCTTGATCTTAGAGCATAAGCTATTGATGTTACACAAAGTACAAACCACAAACCATAAGAAACTCGAGAGGAAGGAAGACCAAAGTGTGGCTACCTCATTCCTTCTTCAAAGGGGGAACAAAATACCCATGGAAGGAGTTGTAGAGACTAAGTATGGAGCAGAGACTAAAGGAAGGACAATTCAGAGACTGCTCCACCTGGGAATCCTTCCCATATTCAATCATCAAATCTAGACACTATTGTGGATGTCAGCAAGTTCTGGATGACAGGAGCCTGGTATAGCTGTCTCCTGAGAGACTCTGATGATACCTGACTAATACAGAAGTTGAGGCTCACAGCCATCCATTGGACTGAGTACAGGGTCCCCAAGGAAGGAGCTAGAGAAAAGACCCAAGGAGCTGAAGGGTTTGCAGCCCCTTAGGATGAACAACAATATGAGCTAACTAGTACCCTCAGAGCTCCCACGGGCTAAAACACCATCTTAACAGTACACATGGGTAGACTAATGGCTCCAGCAGCATACGTATAGCAGAGGATGTCCAAGTTGGTCATCAATGGGAGGATAGGCCCTTGGCCCTGTGAAAGTTCTATTCTCTGGTGTAGGGGAATTCCAGGGCAAGTAAGCAGGAGGTGGTAGATTGGTGAGCAGGGGAAGGGGGAAGGGAACAGTAGTTTGTTTTCTTTATTGGGTTTTTTATTTATTTTTATTTTTTTTGGAAGGGTCCTTGGAAAGGAGATATTGTAAATGAAAAAAATCTAATGAAAAAAGAAACATTACTGAAGCTGAAAGTACACATTGAATTTCACACAATAGAAGTAGGAGATTTCAACATCCCACTTTCACCAACGGATAGATCATGGAAACAGAAGCTAAACAGAGTCATAGTGAAACTAAAAGAAGCAGGAACCAAATGGATTTAACAGATATCTGCAGAATATTTTAGTCTAAAACCTTCTTCTCAGCACATCATGGTACCTTCTCAAAAATGACCATATACTCAGACACAAAACAAACCTCAAGAGACAGAAGAATATTGAATTAATCCCATGTATTCTATCAGAACACCACAGACTAAGGGTGGTCTTCAATAGCAACAAAAACAACAGGAAACTCCATACACAGAGAAGCTAAACAATTATCTGCCCAATGATAACTTGGTCCGGGAAGGAAGAAATAAAGAAAGAAATTAAAGACTTCTTAGAATTCAGTGAAAAGAGAAGGCACAGCATATTCAAACTCATGGGACACAATGAGAAGCAGTGCTAAAAAGGAAAACTCATAGGTCTGACAGCCTCCATAAAGAGATGGGCGAAACCACACACTAGCAGCTTAACAGCACTTCTCAAAACTATAGAATAAAAAGAAGCAAATATGCCAGGTAGTGGTGGTGCATGCCTTTAATCCCAGCACTTGTGAGGCAGAGGCAGGGAGATTTCTGAGTTTGAGGCCAGCCTGGTCCACAGAGTGAGTTCCAGCACAGCCAGCCATGGCCCAGGGCTCTACAGAGAAACCCTGTCTCAGAAAATGAAAAAAAAAAAAAAAGAAGAAGTATTACACCCAAGAGTAGTAGATGGGAGGAAATAGTTAAACTTAGAGTTGGAATCAAGCAAGTAAAAAAAAAAAAAAAGAATTATACAAATAATCAACCAAACCAGGAGCTGTTTTTTATTTATTGAGAAAAACAACAGGATAGATAAATCCTTAGCCAGACTAACAAGATGGCACGGAATTGGAATAAAAATTTACATCAGAAAAAAAGGGAGACATAACAACAGAAACCAAAGGAATTAAAAAAAAACTCGAGATCCTACCTACAAAATCCTATACTCAACAAAACTGAAAAGCTTGGATGAAATGGACAATTTTCTACATAGATACCAGGTACCAAAGTTAAATCAGGATCAGATAATCCATCTAAACAGCCCCATAGCCCCCATGGTAACTGAGAAGGGAGATAAAATTTTTAAAGTAAATAAAATAAATGTAATAAAATAATGAATAAATAAAAAACAATTATAACCAATCATGCTTAACTTATGACTTTAAATATATAAAGACAAGAAGCAGGTCTCTTTGGTGGAAGTGGTACAGAAATGTCTGGTTACAGATGTTCATGAGTTTTCCTGAAAAATACATTGTAAAAATGAATTTTAAATTCAAATATTTATCAAAATCCTTCTGCTTAGAATATCTAACATCAATATTCTTCACATTTTCAATAAAATATTCTACTTTTACTATTCCCAAATTAATAACAAAATTTGGTTACTATTATACTAAAATGTATAACTTTTCTATAAAATACAAGTTATAAATTACATAACATCAAGATGAATCAAACATGATGAATCTGACAGTCAATATTTTTTGGCTGTGATTTAGTGACAAATCACCTCTGAATCCGCAATCTATAAAGCACTACCTTTGGCTTTAGATTTCTATACCATCCAGTTAAGTTATCATCTTCCATTTGGGTTGTTCTCAAATCAGAATAGATGTATTTTATTATTTTCTGCTTACATCGAATTTCTTCTTTTGTATGACAGGAAAGTATGTCCTGGATACTCCATGTGTTCTTGCTGCAGTAAAAGAATATGCATTTTTATTGGCTAATACAATGCTATTTCTAAAGTCCAAAATATATAAAGGTCAATTAAGTTTACCTTTCCCCTTCACCTCACTTTCAATCCTACAGTAAATCATTCACTCAACAGTGTTTTCTCTAAAGAAATGTTCCTATGTACAATGTCCAGTTCTTATACTTTAACATGATCAGTTCTTCTAATGTTTCTTCAACTTTGCTCTTAAATACATAGAACCACGTTTCATCTGTAAAAAAGCTCTAGTATATTTGGGGAGAAGAATTCTGAATTTTATAACTGCAAATGTTCATTATTATCCACAAATTCATTTATGATTGGCAATGACTTTCTTTTATGCTTGTAATAATTCTTCTGAATATCCACTAACAATTATCTCCTTTACAGTTTCCATTGTAAAGTATATTTTAATTTTTACTTATTTTATATAAATATTTTAGCCTATTACATTGTGAGAGATAATGCATTCTTTGAGGAAACTGAGATTCAAACAATAGGAAATTGAGTTAACCATGACAGATGCAAAAACAAACACTATTTTCAATTGAGTGGCAAATCACCTGACAGTCCCTATTGTCAACATTTCCCAGTGACAATGGCTTCATGTACAATCTTTAAAAAATTGCCTCATCCATTCAGGTTGAGGTCAAATCATGATAGATCTTTAAAAGTTTCCTTTTACCTTCTCTATGGTATTCAATCTACGTGAAATTCCATGTCTCTTGAGTATAAATGACGTTGAGAATAAGAATATGTAAAAACTTAGCTAATGATTCTGTTTCTTAAATACCTTTATGGCAAACTAAATAAACTCATTGATTCCAATTACCTTGTTCTTATATATAATCATAAACAGTCTATTGCATCATGAAATTTATACAACTTTGAATGTGACAAAAATATGTTTAAAAGGAAGTCTTGAAGTTTGACAGAAAAAGGAAGGGTATAGAGGAGAGTACACAGAGAGAAAAAAAGGTACAAATGGATTTATTATAATATAAATTATAATAATTAATAAGTTTTTATTAGATATTTACTTATTTTACATTTCAAATGTTATTGTCTTTCATGGTTTCCCCTCCTAAAACCCCCATCCAATTCCCCTGACCCTACTCATCAACCCACCCAATCCCACTTCCAGGATCTGGCTTTCACCTACACTGGGGCATCCAGCCTTCAATGGACCAAGAGTCTCTCCTTCCACGGATGTCTGACAAAGCTATCCTTTGCTATTTCTGTGGTCTTTGTGTAGTCTTTGGTTAGAGTTTTAGTCCCTTGGGTCTCTGGGTGTATTGGTTGGTTGATATTGTTTTCCTTCTATGGGGCAGCAAACCACTTCAGCTCCTTCAGTCCATTATTTAGCTGCTCCATTGGGGACACTCTGCTCAGTCCAGCAGTTAGCAGAGGCCATCCACCTCTGTATTTTTCAGGCACTGGCAGAGCCTTTCAGAAGACAGATATATCAGGCTTCTGTCGCCATCATTTGTTGGCATCCACAATAGTGTCTGGCTTTGATGACTTTATATGGCATGGATTCACAAGTGTAGCAGTATATGAATGGCTTTTCCTTTAGTTTCTGTTTTTAAATATGGCTCTGTGTCTCATTCTAAGGATATTTCGTTCCCCCTTCCAAA
This sequence comes from Montemys delectorum, assembly GCA_019843815.1. Classification (NCBI taxonomy): domain Eukaryota; kingdom Metazoa; phylum Chordata; class Mammalia; order Rodentia; family Muridae; genus Montemys; species Montemys delectorum. The sequence goes on from JADRCD010000346.1 coordinate 11,802, forward strand.
AAAGGATCAAAGTATCCACACTTGGATCTTACTTCTTGAGCTTCATATGGTCTGGGGTATCCCAACCTGCTGGGCTAATAGCCACTTGTCAGTGAATGCTTATCTTATGTGTTCTTTTGTGATTGGGATGCTTCACTTGGACAGTAATTCCTAGTCCCATCAATTTGCTTAAGAATTTCATAAATTCATTGTTTTTAATCATTACCAACACTACATCTGTTAGAGGGCTAATAAACAATATATACAAAGAACTCAAGAAATTAGACTTCACAGAACCAAATAACCATATTAAAATGGGGTACAGAGGTAAAATTAGAATTCTCAATTGAAGAATATGTAATGGCAAAGAAGGACCTAAAGAAATGCTCAACATCTTTAGTCATAAGGGAAATACAAATAAAAACAACACTGAGAGTTCACCTCACACCAGTCACAATGGCTAAGATAGAAATTCAAGTAGCAGAAGATGTTGGAGAGGTTGTAGCATAAGAGGAACATTCCTCCATTGTTGGTGGGATTGTATGCTGGTATAAGTAGTCCAGAAATCAGTTTAGCTGTTCATCAGAAAATAATACTACTGAGGACCCAGTTATATCACTACTGGGCATATACCAAGAAGATGCTCCATCATGTAATAAGGACACATGCTCTAATATATTCATAGCAGCCTTATTTATAATAGCCACAAGCTGTAAAGAACCCAGATGTCCTTCAACTGAGGAATGAATACAGAAATTGTGATACATTTACACAATACAGTACTACCCACCTATTAAAAACAATTCCTTCATGAAATTGTTTTGCAAATGGATGAAAATAGAAAATATCATCATGAGTGAGGTAACGGAATCACAAAAGAATACACATGGTATGCACTCATCGACAAGTGGACATTAGCCCAAAATCTCAGAATACCCAAGATACAATTAACAGACCACATGAATCCAAAAAAGAAGGAAAATTAAAGTATGGATACTTCAGTGTTTTTTAGAAAGGGGAACAAAGTACTCACAGGAAGAAATATGGGGACAAATTGTGGAGCAGAGACTGAAGGAAAGCCATCCAGAGACTGCCCCAATTAGCGATCCATCCCATATAGAGCCACCAAACCCAAACGCTATTGTGCATGCCTAGAAGTGCTTGCTAATGGGAGAGCCTGATATAGTAGTCTCCTGAGAAGCTCTGCCAGAGCTTGACAAATACACAGGCAGGTGAGCCTGACAAATACAGAGGCAGGTGCTCACAGCCAAAAATTGGATTGAGTTCTAGATCCCAGGTGGAGGAGTTGGAGAAGGGACTAAAGGAGCTGAGAGGCTTTGCTTCCCTGTGGAGAGCACAACAGTGTCAACTGGCCAGACTCTAGGACCTTCAGGAGACTACAGATTCCAAAAGGAGCAACTCATGGCTCCACCTTATATATAGCACAGCATGGCTTTATTGGACCTAAGTAGGAGGAGTGGCCCTTGGCCCAAAGGGGCTTCAATGTCACAGTGTAGGGGAATACCAGGGCATGAATGTGAGAATGGGTAGTAGGGAAGCACCCTCATAGATCCAGGGGAGGGGGTTGGGATAAATGGCTTCTGGAGAGGAGGTCTAGAAAGGGGATAACCTCCTAATTGCCAATAAATAAAATATCCAATGAAAGAAAAAAGAAGAGAGAAAACATTTAAGAAAAGAAAGAAAGAAAGATACAAAGAAAGAAAGAAAGATACAAAGAAAGAAAGAAAGAAAGAAAGAAAGAAAGAAAGAAAGAAAGAAAGAAAGAAAGAAAGAAAGAAAGAAAAGAAAGGAAGAATGAAATTAGGAAAAGAACAACTTTCACCACAGATAATATAAAATATCTAGGTATAACTTTAACCAATCATGTGAAATATCTGTATGAAAAGAGCTTCCAGTCATTGAAGAAAGAAATTGAAGAAGACCTCTGAAGATGGAAAGATTTCCAAGGCTCATGAATTGGTCAGATTTACATAGTGAAAATGGCCATCTTACAAAAGCAATCTAAAGATTCAGTAAACTCCTCATCAAAATTGCAACACAACTCTCCACAGACATGGAAAGAGCAATTCTCAACTTCATATGGAATAAGAAACCAACAAAAAACAATTCTCAACAATAAAAGAATCTGGGGAATCTAGAGGAATCTCTATCCCTGATATCAAGAAATACAGAGTAATAGTGACAAAAAATGTACAGTACTGGTACAGAAACAGGCAGATTGATCAATGGAATCAAATTGTTGACCCTGAAATCAATTCACTCCTATGGACACTTGATCCTCTATAAATAAGCCAAAACCATAGAGTGGAGAAAAGAAAGAATCATCAACAAATGGTGCTGCTCTACATGTAACATAATGCAAATTGATCCATATTTTCATGTTGTACATTTTTTTTTACAGAAGGGATAGTCAGAAAGATCCTTGAATACATTGCCACTAGAGGACATTTCCTGAACAGATCACCAATGGTTCAGGATCTAAGAAAAAAAAGTTGACTAATGGGACCTTATGAAACTGAAAAGTTTATGTAAGGCAAAGCATATTGCCAATAGGACCAAATGGCAATCTAGAGATTGGAAGAGATCTTCACTAACCCTATATCTACTAGCTATTATCCAAAATATATAAAGAAATCAAAAGGGTAGACTCAAAACCAAAGAAAACACATAACCAAACTAAAACTGAGGTACAGAGATAAACAAAGAATTCTCAGCAGAAGAATCTCCATTGGCCAAGAAGTACTTAATGAAATGTTCATGATCCTTAGTCACTAGGGAACTGTAAATCAAAACAACCCTGATATTCCACCTTACACCAATCAGAATGGGTAAGATCAGAAACTCAGGTGACAGGAAATGCAGGCAAGGGTGTGAAAAAGAGGAACATTTCTCCATTGTTGGTGGAATTCCAAACTGTTACAACCACTCTGAAAATCAATTTTGTGGTTTCTCAGAATACTAGAAATATTTCTACCTGAAGAACCAGCTATACCACTCCTGGGCATCCAATAGATGTTTTACGATACCACAAGGACACATGCTCTACTACATTCATAGCAGCTTCATTCATAATATCCAGAAGCTCAAAACAAGTCAGATGTGCCTCAACTCAAGAGTAGATATAGAATGGAATACTACTTAGCTATTAAGTACAAGGACATCATGAGATATGTAGGCACATGGATGGAATTAGAAAGTATATTCCCGAGTAAGATAACTCAGACCCAATAGGACACACATGGTATGTAATCATTGATCAGTGGATATTAACCAAAACATAGATAATACACATGACACAATCGATAGACCATTTGAAATTTAACAAGAAGGAAGGCCCAGGTGAGAATGCCGAACTCCCACTTAGAAGGGAAAACAAATTAATAAAGGGAGGCAGAGGGGAGGGAGGGATATAGGTGGGAGAGGGGTAGAGGTCCCAGGAGAATGAATGGATATATGCAGTAGTAGGAATGGGGCAGGGGAAAACCTTTAGCAATTCCCAGATATGAGTAGCTCCGAGGACTCAAAGGGGATGACCTTATCCAAAATGTCCAAGTGTGGAGAAATGGAACTTGAAGAGACCATCTCCAGTACATATACAGTGACCAAGAAGAACGATGGGATCAACCACCTACCTTCAATTTTTGACACAGAATTGTTCCAAAAAAAATGCATGGACAAAAACGAAGCAGAGACCATAGGAAAGGCCATTCAGTGACCAGCACAACTTAGGATCCATTCCATGGGCATGTACCAAACACTGGCAGTATTACTGTTGCCATGTTGTAGTTACAGAGAGAAGCCTAGCATAGTTATCCTCTGAGAGGCTCTACCAGAAGTTGACTGAGACAGATGCAGATACATAAAACCAACCATTGCAATGAGGTTGGGGACCCCTATGGAAGAGGAAGGGGAAGGATAAATGAGCAGTAGGATATTATAATGCCATAGAAAGGAGAATAATATAAAAAATCCAGACTCCTCAGAGCTTCCAGAGTCTAAGCCATCAACAAAAGTGCAAACATGATATGTTCTGTGGCCCCCAGCACATATGTAGCATAGATGCACCTAATCCTGGGTTCATCTGTGGAGAGGATTGATTCTCCTGGGGAAATGGGATGCTGTGTAGGGGGTAGAGTAGGGTTGGAGTGGATGAGGGGGTAAGTAGATGGATGGTTTGGGGGAGTACCTTCTCAGAGGCACATGACAGAGGGGACAGAATGAAGAAGTACCAGAGGGGAGATCAGTAAATGGGGCAATATTTGAAATGTAAATAAATGAAATAATTTAATAAGAAATTACAATGGTGTATGAAAAGGACAGTGGAGTTGGGATATGTTTAAAGAGCCAGACATGGTTTATCTCATAGTAAAATTTCAACGAAAGAGTTTCCTCTAAGAACAAAGGGCCACTATTATATACTTTTTCTATGCTGTACTATTGTGATTGTTATAATTTACAACTTCGATGCCATTTTAACACTAAGATTTGATAGTAACTTTTGATTGTAAAAGAAGTACTCATATTCTCTTAAGAATACACATGAGATCCCTTACGGGTTATTGAAGACCAAGAAATCTGTCATGAACTGGAAAACATATTAGAATCACTAAATTGAAGTAGTTGGCTACAAATATCTGGGTCAACATCCTCTCTCTCAACACACACATACACACACACACACACACACACACACACACACACACACAAACCATACAAAACCCATCCACTAAAATAAGTATATTTATTTATGAAAAATTGCGAATTATAATGAGAGTTTAGAGGAAAAAGAATAGTAATAATTAGGTGGAGAATGCAAATGGTGATGTAAAATACATTGAGCATTCAAAGTTTTCAAGTGATAAACAGGCTGAGAAAGAATTTAGGGAAACAACACCCCTCACAATAGTCACAAATAATATAAACTATCTTAGGATAACCAAACAAATGAAAGATCTATATGGCAAGAACTTCAAGTCTCTTAAGAGAGAAATCAAAGAAGATGTGAGAAACTAGAGAGGTCTCCCAGGCTCAGGGATTGGTTGGATTAACATGGTAAAACTGGCAATCCTATCAAATACAATTTACACTTTCAATAAAATCCCCATCAAAATTCCAAAACAATTCTTTAAAGGCATGGAAAGAGAAATTGGATGCAGAAAAACCCAGGATATTTTAAACAATTCTTACAATAAAAAAAAAAACTTCTGGGGGTATATATGATCCCTGACCTCAAGCTGTGCTATGGAGCAATAGTGATGTATAAAAAAAACTGTATTGTACAGAGACAGAAAGGTTAATATATGGAATACAATTGATAATCCAGAAATAAAACCACATACCTATGGATAAGTAACAAAGAAACCAAAAATATACAATGGAAAATAGAAAGTGTTTTCAATAAATATTACTGATCTAAATGGATGTCGGTATGTCGAAAAATGAAAATAGATCCATATTTGTTACCTTGCACACAGCTCAAGTCCAAGTGTATCAGGGACCTCCACATCAATGCACATACAATGAATTTAATAGAAGGAAAAATGGGCAAAAGCTTCAAATTCATGGCCAGAGGGGGAAATTTCCT